>JAQZBX010011698.1:0-42318 GCA_029593785.1 Cabassous unicinctus | reverse complement strand
CAATGGCCAAGGACTGCCTTTGATACATTAATAGGGAGGGGTCCCCTAGGGATACCCCAAGACTCTGTCTTTGGCAATATCTGTTCAATATTTTTATCAGAGACTTGGATAATGGTCAAGAACTATGTTGCCCGATACACCAGTCTCTAGCCTAGCCACATTTGACTATCTAGATTCAAACTACTTTAAAATCAAAACTTCAGTTCCTCAGTCATCCTGGCCATAGTTCAAGTGCCCAGTAGCCACATGTGGCTAGCAGCTGCTCCATTAGACAGCCTATTTTCATCATCATACAAAGTTCTGTTGGACAACACTGTTCTAAAAGGCAAATGTTCATTGCATTTATTAATGGCATGGAGTCGGAATTGCTGGTGAATATTTTATTTGAGGGTGACATATTTAATTATGGCCTGCCCAGCATCCATTTTCTCTCTTTCTGGTAACAGCATTCCAATTTTCCTTGGGGTAGGTACAATACATCCCTGTCAGTCCTTGTATTTCGGGAGGAAATGACTACAGAGGCGGGCATATGACTCAGATTGGACCAATCATAGCATTCCCTCCCACTCCAGCCACTGTGACTGGCTCGGAGACAGATATATAACCAATCTAGGACAATGAGACTCTGGGGGACTTTTTGAAACTGGGACAGTTGGGAAGAGAAATTCGTTCTACTTGGGGTTGCTAAACAGATAGGATATACACTTCAAGGTGCTGACAGTTATCCATCCAGAGACATTTTTTGCAGCTCCCTGGATCCACATGTGCCTGAAACTGTCCTACCCTCAAACTTTTCGGCTACATGAATCAATGGATTCCCTGTTTTGCCTAGGTTAGTGTTGGATTTTTGCCACTTGCAGCCCAAAGTCTTAATTTATCATTCAAGAATCCAAGATTATTTGGGCAAGTGGATATTAGGCTCAGAATCAACTGTGTGTCCAGGATGATTTCTGGGAGCTGGTAACGTTCTGTCCCTTGACTTGTGCATGAGCCAGTTACATGGGTGTGTTTGGCAAATGAAAATGCAACAAGTTACATCCTTGCCTGTGTGAAGACTATACTTCAACAAATAGTTTTGTAAAACTCAACTGCATAAGGACAGGATGGAGAAGCTGTACCTGCAATAATGTGAAACCAACTTGGGGATTTTAGTTTCTTAAAAGCGCAGTATGAGTCAACAGTGGATACCCAAAAACCCAGTGGAAACTTAGGCTGTATGAATAGATGAACTCAACTAGAATGAGAAGGTGACAGTTCCATTCATGCTAGGGTGGGCCAGATTAGACTTTGGGAAGGATATAGACAAAGTAGAGCATGTTCACAAATCTCAAAGTCACATCTCATTAAAGAATGGTAAAAGAAAGAGGAGTAGTTAGTTTGGAAAGAAGAGATTTGGGGCAGAAGGTGAAGATGGACAGGATTAGAACCCTCAGGTTCAATGTATCACTGGAATGTTCAGACAACCTGATCATTTTACAATTAATGTTTTTTTCCTACAAAGAAAATCCCAAGAGAATCTATGAAAAAACTGAGACTAAAGAGAGTTTGGTAAAGTGGCTAGATATAAAATTAATATACAACAACCAAAAGCTTCCCTGTATGAGGGAAAAACAGGACTGCTATGGGGGATAATATCACAGCTTTCCCAAAGGACATAAAAGAATACTTGCCCAATAGAGACAATGTAACATTTGCCTGCTTGGAAAAACTTATTATGATAAAGATATCAGTTTTGTCCAAATTAAATTTATTGGGTTTTACAAAACTAATTTTAAGGAACATAGTTTTAAGGTGTTTTTTTGGGGGGTGGAGGGGGGTGGAGACGGGAAACTTGACCAAACAGTCCTAAATCTTATGTGAATAGGTGAAAGTAATCAAGAACATTTTGATAAAGAAGAGCAATAGGAGGAACTTATTCTATCACGTATTTAGCCACAATATAATACTACAAAGATCACAGTCTGTAACTGGCACCAAAACAGATTGTTGGAACAGGACAGCTTGGAAAATTACTTTTCTTCATAGCTGAAGCTTTAGAGTATGAGGGCGGCATTGCAAACTCTTGGGGAAGGGGAGGATGGTGGACAATCAGAAACAAAAGAGAGAGAACAGATTTTTACTTACTATCTTATACTAAACTGAATTCCAGATGGATTACATATTTATTTTATTTAAATAAGACAATGAAAACCTAGAAGAAAATATAGGTTAATATATATCTTCCACACTGCTAGATACGGACACTTTAGGGCAAGGGTCAGCAAACTTTTTCTGTAAAGGGCCAGAGAGTAAATATTTTCAGCTTTGCAGGTCATATGGTTTCTGCTGCTACAACTACTGTGGTTGGAGCATGAAAGCAGCCAAAGACATAAATGAATCGGTGTGGCTGTGTTCCAATAAAACTTTATTTACAAAAACAGGTGGTGGGCAGATTTGGCCTGCAAACCATAGTTTTCTGACCCATTTTAGAGGAATAAAAGCAAAGAACAAAACAAAGCAATGGGGAAAAAAAGCAAATTAAGTTTGACTACATAAAAATCAAGAACTCCAAGGGTTAAGAAACCCTACTATGAACAAAATTTCAAAGCAAACACACACACATACATATGCAAGCGGCGGAAAATATTTATACCATACATGATAACAAAAGGCTAAAATCCCTCCATTTTCATTCTTTCCTTTTCTTCTTCTCCCGGATCCCCGCCCAAACATATAAGCGTACTCATACACCATCACTGAAATCAATAGAAAAAATGGACAAAAAAATAGACAACTCAGGGAAAGAGAGATATGAATGACCAGTGAGCTTATGAATAGGTATTCAATCTTATTAACAGGTAAATTATATGCAAATCAAGAGAACAGGATTATTTTCCATGTACCCAATATATCAGCAAAGGTGTGTTTTCAGCGCTATCATCTAGTATTGACGCAGAAGGCAACGGTGAGGCAGGCCTGGTACATGCTGGCTGCTGAGGGCATAAACTGATTCAACCTTTCTGGTGACCAAATTAGCAGTTTCTATCCAAACCTTGTAGATGCTTTTATCCTCGAATCTAATGACCCTCTAGGCATCTAACCCTAAGTAAATAATCAAAACTGTGGTCGAATGTTTTTATTTAATGATACTCACCATGGAATAATTTATAGTAGCAAAAACTGGAAACAACCTCAAAATCCAATAATAGGGGAGTAGTTACATAAAGTATGGTACATCCAGTTAGTGGCATATGAAGTAGTAATTATGAAGCTATTTTTCAAAGACTACATGTAGATAAGACAAAATATCTGACTCCTCAGCAGCTGACAGTCCTTTCTTCTAGAAACCCTCCCCTCTCTAGGCATGTGAGACTCCACACCACCATTTCTTTCTACCACTCTGGGAGAGGATTCTTGGTCTCCTTTGTCATCTTCTTCTTGGCTCAACACCTAGCTATCGGAGTGTCCCAGGGCTTTCTCTTCTTTGCTCTACCTAGATGACCTTACACAGTCTTCAGCATTAAATAGATTGCTTTCATATGCTGACGACTCCCAAACTTCTACATCCATCCATGATATCTCCCCTGAGCTCCAGACACACACATTCACCTACCTCCTGAAGATCTCCACTTGGATGTCGAAAAGGCCTATCAATGCAGACAGTCCTACAGAATTCTTCATACTCTCCAAATCTCTCCTCCCTCAATCTCCCTAGTCTCAAAATATGGCACCACCATCCACCTACGTGTTCAAGCCAAAAAACCCAAGCAGTCATCACTGAGTCCTTCCTTTTGTCACCTGACGCACAATCCCCGTCGGCTCTTCCTCATTTCTCCATCTGCACTGCCAAGGCCACAGACTCTCACCTAGGCTACTGCAGCACCTTCTTAGGAAGCCTCCCTGCAACCACTCATGCCCCTGACTGTCTATTCTCCCCACGGTAGCCAGGAGTAGCTTTTCAAATGGTGTATCTCATCATACGATTCCCCTCTTGAAACCCACCAGAGGCTTTCATCTCAACCAGATTAAATTTTCCTGTCTTTCCACAGTCTTCAAAGGTTAACGTGCTCTCTACCTCCCACCCACGCTATTCCTTCTGTCCTCAAGCACACCTAGCTAGTTCCCATCACATGCCCCTTACACATTTCTTCCAGATTTCCACATGGCTGTCTCTTCACATTTAGGGCTCAGCTCAAATCACCTCTTCAGACATGCTCTCTTTACCACATCTGAAGCAGTTGCCTTCCACCCCCAGTCCTTCTTTATACCATCCTTTTATGTTCTTCAAAGCACATAGTAGATGCCTAGTTTTGTTGAATTCACAAGTGGATTTTACGGTAAAATTCTTTTTTTGTTGTTTTTTTTGTTGTAGTTTTATTTAATATACACACACTCACTTTGTGTTTCTGTGTAGATACAAAGAACTGAAGACACCTGGGTTATCCCCCATCTGTCCCTCCAGGTCCACCCCTCTCCATGTGTGGGGAAGCTGACCCAGTTGGACTATGTCAAAGACATCCTTCCGCTCTGCTTTCCAGTTGGGTCTGGTAATGAGAAGCATCAACAGAAGACTGGAGGACAGGAGGAGCATGGGGTAGAAGTCACTGCTCCTTCCAGCCCTCGCCAGGGTCTAGTGAACTTGCCTTCTAGTTCCCTTCAGACCTAGAGGTCATAATAGCTCCCCAGTTCTGTTTGTCCCAGGGTACTATACCATTCCTTGTTGGTTCTCAAGACTCCTGATCCGGGAGGTCAAAACTATTTTCATAGTAATATAAGCTGTTATTTGCTTTGCTTTTGTCATGGTGGTGACATCTGCACTGATGGTGCAAAAGCTATAGTGGGTAAAGCTGCCGTGACCTTGGCAGACCCAATGCAGGGGCACTAACTGCACTAGCAATCACTGTGTCCTTCACTGCTTTGCATGTGTGGTGAAAAAAAAATCAGTGCCAGTTTCACTTTAAAATGTCTTTGATGAAGCAGTGAAATGTATTAACTTTATTAAAGCTCAACCCTCCCATGCATGTCTTTTTAATATTCTGTTTGACAAAATGAGAAGCACAGGTGAAGTATGCTCAATGCCACAATCTGCAGAATTCAGGCCACTGTTTAAGTTGTGAGCCAAGCTGGCCCCTTCTTTCATGAATCACCGTTTTCACTTAAAGAATGACTAACAAACAATGGTTATTCAGACTTGAGCATTTAGCAGACATTTTCTCTAAAACGAACAAAAGGATCCTCTCACAATTGACAGTATTTGTTACTAACGATACAATTTGAACTTTCAAGTGAAAATTAGAATTTTGGAAAACTTGTATCTGCCACCATGATCTTCCAGCTTTCCCAGTAGTTGAAGACTTTTCTGGGAAGATTGGTGATAAAATTACAATTATTTTTTATGTTGTACAATGAAATGTGTCAACATTTGGAAGAGCTGCATAACTCAGGGAACCAAAATTTTCTAAAAGACTAATACATGATGTTAAAAAATCACACATGGGTTAAAAGCCATTCAAAATGAAAGACAATGGACTTTAATGCAGCAGAGTAAGAAAAATTAAAATTTGATATATTTTCCGATTCTACATTGCAACTAACCCTTATTAAACTATCACCTGTTGAGTTTGGATGTGGTATCAAAGAATATCCATAATTATCTAAAAAGGTTATTAAACTATTCCTCACCTTTCCAACTATACATCTGTATGAGATAAGATTTTCTTCATTTAACTCAATCAAAATAACATATCACAATAGAGTCAATGAAGAAGCAGATAGGAGAATCCAGCTGTTTCTATTAAGCCAGATGTTACAAAGACTTGCAAAAATATAAACTGAAGATTTTTGCTCTTGTTTGTTTGTTTTAGAAAGTATGGTTATTCTAAATAAAAATATCTATGTTAATGTATATGGTGGTTTTAAAACATGTCCGGAATTCTTCCTTTCTGCTCCCTTCAAAGGGTGGAGCTTAATTCCCCTTCTCTTGAGTGTGGGCTGGACTTAGTCACTTCTAATGAATAGAATATGGCTGTAGTGAGGGTATGTGACGTCCAAGCCTAGGCCATAAATGGCACTGTAGTTTCCTTCTTGCTTTCTCTCTCAGGTCTCTCACTCTGAAGGAAGTCAGCTGCCATCTTGGGAGAATGCTCAAGCAGCCACTGGAGAGACTCACGTGGCGAGGAAATGAAGCCAATAGCCACGCAAATGAGCCATCTTGGAAGTGGGTCCTCCAGCCCCAGTCAAAGCTTCTGAGAGATTCTGAACTAGAATACCCAGCCAAGCCACTCCTAGATTCCTGAGCTGTAGAAACTGGGTGAGATAGCAAATGTTTACTGTTTTAAGCTGCAAAGTTTTGAGCTAATCTGCTCTGCAGCATTAGATAACTCGTACAACAGCTAATGGGTTTATTTTTTAATGAATTGATAAATACATATTTATTTATATTAATTTCTAACATGGTAAATATCGATAGTAGTTATAACCCAACTAAACAAAAACTCATAGGGGCTTCTCAGTTTTATTTAAGATTATAAAAGGGTCCTGAGACCAAAATTTTTGAGAACCACGGCCCTAAGATCCTTTGTAAACTGCCACTTTATTAAATTCTCCTCAAAATGTCCAATTTGAGAGCATTATTTGTTTCCAACCTAGACTCTGACTGATAGAACAATACCAAAATATCACCAATGGTTGTTGCTGTTCACTGGGAGTGTGGGTGACTTTACTATTTTAATTTCTTCTTAATGTTTCTCTTTTTCTGTACTTAAAAATTTTTCTACGACAAGGATGCATTAGTTTTATAATTAGAAGAAAAGAAATTTCCCTCTTCAAGATCATCAAAAGCAAAAGTCAGAACCGTGTTTCACTTAGATGAGCCAGTCGTTTGTAGCGGGTCCTGCAAGCCCAGGTGTCTGCGGAGGTGCCTCAAGGCTCGGGGAGAGGTTTGGGGGAGAGGGGAGTGGACAAGGTTCCGGCACCCCCCAGCCCACCTTAGCCAGAACAGCTCTTTGGTCTGTTTTACATATTGGGTTTCTGTATATTTCATTTAAAGAAAAGGTTCCACTGCTTAAAAAAAAAAAAAAAAAAAGTTTGAAAACCATGAGAACATCTGGAGAGTTAAATTTAGACTACAGAAGAATCACAAAAATGGTTTTGAATGTGAATGAAGTTTCTATGAAGAGAACCTTCCACGTTCTGAGAGAAGAACAGAAGCCCTGATGAGGTAGCATAGGCTCAGCCGTTCCCAGGGAGGCTGAGCTACGGTGGCTCTGGAAAGGAGGGACAGCTAGGGATGAAGAGCTTATGCGGGGGGCCCCCAGCAGGAAGACCAGGATCCACAAGGCCCAAAGAAACACAAATCAGAACCACAAGTGAGTGCTTCTCCTGGTTTTCTAGGAAAAGCAAGAGCAGGAGGTGCCGGGACTGCTTGGTAGTTAAAAGCAGGGGCTCTGCGGTCAGCTGAACTGGGTTCGAGTCCTCAGCCTGACACTTAGAGCTTGTGAGACCTTAGGCAAGTGATGTAGCTTCTCTGAGCTTCAATATCCTCATTAAATAAATTGGGGTTTGAGAACATAAAATGGTGCAGTCTTTTTGGAAAACAGTTTAGCTGTTTCTTGAAAAGTTAGACATAAATTTACCATATGATCCAGCAACTCTACTCCTAGGTAACTACTCCAGAGAAATGAAAACATATGTCCTCACAAAGACTTACACATAAATGTTCTTAGAAGGATTATTTGTAATAACCAGAAAGTGGGAACAATTCTAATGTTCACCAACTGGTGAATCCATGCAATGGGATACCATAGGGCAATGGAAAGGAGTGAGGTACCATCAGATGCTACAGCCTGGATGCACCTCAAAACATCATGCTTAGTGAAAAGATCACGTCAGGGGGTCCCGTGTATATGAAATGTCCCCAAAAGGCAAATTGAGGCAGAAAGTAGACTACTGGTTGCCTGGGGGTGGCGGTGGGAAGGAGTGACTGATAGCAGGTACCGGTTTCTTTTGGGGATGACAGAAATGTTCTAAAACTGGATTGTGGTGATGCTTTCAGAACTCTGCAAATTTACTAAAAATCACTGAACTTTACATTTCAAATGGTTACGTTTTATGATATGTCTATTAAACCTCAATACTGCTATTTTTTAAAATGAGGCTTGAATTTCTCAATTCTCAGAGGGTTGCTGTAAAGATTCGCTGAGAAAAAAAGTACGTAAAGCAAGCTACCTGGTACAGAGGAAGCACCTGATAAGTAATAATATCCATGATAATCGGAATAGATAATAATAGACTATGTAAATGTGGAATCATAGATAATGTAGAATAACCCAACTTCTTATCACTTCCACAGAGCTTTCCATACCACTTCAGCATTTATCAACTCAGTTGAACCCACAACTTCAGGGGACAGGTATATTATTATCATGCCCATTTTCATAGATGGGGAGACTGTGGTACCAAGAAGTTAAGTCGTTTTCCCAAGGGTGCACAGCCAGGAAATGGTAGAGCTGGGCTTTGAACCTGGAGGAGCAGGCTCCCAGCCGGGACAACACGGTGCCTCTCAATAAACATCAGGCAGGTGTCCACTCCTGCTTGAACTAACGATGGTTCTAAGGGGGCATAGGAAAAGTTCATAGATGGCTCCCTGGAGGAGGTCACACTGGAGCCAAACCGTGAAGGATTGGAAAGTCAGTCAGGAACAAGTGATCCAGGCAGAGGGAACGAACTGCATGTGCCATGGTGGGGAGGTAAGAGGTCGCAGGGCACACTGCAGGAGCCTCAAGGAGCTGGAGCTGGCTGAGCCCGAGGTGGTGCTGGGCAGTGGGCGCGGCAGGGAGGCTCAGGCAGGCTCCAGGTCAGGGAAGGTCCCTGGTGCCGGCATTAGCCTGAGAGCGATGGGGAGCCAGAGAAGGAAACTCAGTGCTCCCCGGAGCTGCCTTTCTCTGGGAACGACTCACATTCCCCCCAGGCAGGTGGGGAGGTGGGGTGAGGGATTGACTCAGCGCTGCTGTGAGCCACCCCACGCTCCCATCCCGCTCTGAGCAAACGCCCAGCAGCCTCCCAAACACCAGCTCCTGAGCAAGCAGAAGCCGTTCCCAGCCATCTGGGAGCAGCCGGCTCTGTCATGCTGCCAGGAAGCTGAGTGCAGTCGGCGAGATGCGAGATGGCGGGCTGATGGCGGCCTCCCTCGGCCCCCTACCCAGCCACCTGTGGACCCCAGGGCACCTCCTCACCCCACCCCATAGCCTGCACACAGCACAGGGCTCTGGCCCCTCCACCCTCACCTGGCATTGCTAAAGCCAGGGGACCCAGCCTGTGGGGTCTAGCACTTTTCTCATTCAAATTTAATACTCATACCCTTCCATCCAGCTCTTCCATTTCTCTACATCTGTTCTAGATAAAAATTCGCATATGTGTCCAAAAGGTTCACTGAGGCAAAAGCAAAAATACCGAAAATACCTACGTGCCCATCCATAAGGAAACAGTTCAAAACATTCTCACATATCCATACTACAGAACACTGTGCAGCAGTTAAAAAGAATGACACTGCATATAGGCAGGCCTGGAAATTCTCCAAGATATATTGGTGAGTGTCAAAAAGAAAGTTGCAGAAGAATGCATCCAGGATGTCATCACTTAGGTAAAAACTTAGGGGAAAAAAAAAAAACCTGGCTCTATGTCTCAAGTCCATATATATGCAGGTAAATGAGAAAATGCCTGGAAGGAAACACATCAAACTAGCACTGTAATGATGTTACATTAGAGAGGAAGGACTAGCTTTTCACTCTGTACATTTCTGTGTTGCTCAGTTTTTCACTGCATGGTTCTTTGTGTATTATTTGGCTTCTTAAAAAGATTAAACATAGACTATAAAATTAAAAAAAAAAAAAAAAAACAGAGAAAAAAAGCATGTTGAAATTATCACCATGCTGGTGCAGGGTTCAGGGTAACTTTTCAAAGAGCTGTCACAGTCAGGAACCTGTCTCACTCCTGTCACGCTCCCTTGAGGGCAAGCATTCAAAATCCCACTTGACAGATTAAGACACTGGACCCAGAAGGTGAAACAAGCTGCTCGAGGTCACACGGCGGGGCTGAGGCGCTCTAAGACCAGTGCTCTTTCTCAAGAGGTGCAGTGGGTGGGGCCTGGGCAGGGGGCCAGAGGGAGGCCCCATGTGGGGCGGATGCTCTGAAGCAGCACAGCCAGCTCAGAGTCTCAGGGAGGGGACATGGGGCGTTGTCAGGGGAGAAGGGAGCAGAAGAAGAGCTGATGAACTGCCGCCCCCAACAAAAATTAGACATCATGATGTGCCGCCCCCAGAGTGGGATGGGGCTGCCACGTCACTTGGCAAATCACACGTGGGAAGGAGCCTCGCAGGGCCGTGTCCCCCGAGCCTGAGATTTCATGCCTCTCTGGTGGGGGCCGCTCACCCCAGGCTTTAGGCTGAGCTGTTTCCGGCTGAGTGGTCCCGGAGATGCCTCTCTGCCTGGTTCCCAGAGCCCTCTGTAGGGGGCGGAAAGGGAATTGTGCTTCTGAGAGGGTTCTAGAAGCTGAACAGCAGCATGCACAAAACCCAACACCCTCTTTGTAAGTGCGACCACCTCTTTTTTCTTTTACTGACTGCTTCAGCATCAGGCATCTAGAGGGTGTGTGGAGGCAGGTGGTCAGAGCGACCCAGGAGACACAGCCCAGCTCCAGGCATAGTCAGAAAGGACTGGTACGTGCAGGGCTGGGCCAGAGGCTGCAGAGGACGATACAGGGCACACGCACAAACCTCAGCTGTGTAATGAGCGTGCTCAGAGGAGTGGGCTTTGGCCAAATCATGGGCCCTCTGATTAGTCTCAATGGGAGGCAAACCCCAGAGGCCATGAGGACAGGGACAAGAGCTTGGATCTGGGGGGTCAATCCTGGCTCTGCCGTCTTGGTCAAGGTTCTAAACTTCTCCGAGTCTCAGTTTCCCCATCTGTAAATTGGGTGTTATTATATATGCCTCTTGGGTATCACGATACCTGGATCAAGGGATACATACTATAATAATAATCTAATTAAATAAAATAGAATAACTAGAGTATATCCATATATCTGGAAACAGATTATGTGTGCATATGTGCTCCCATTATTCATTCATTCTCTTTATACATTGAAGATGTCCTCGACAACAGAGTTTATATTCATCTATGTTTTCAGAGTTTATGGACACCTTATAATAATATCAATATAATGAAATAAAATACAGTAACAATAGAACAACCATGTAGTATGAGGGACCATGTCCATGGACTTCACGGGTATTATCTAATTTAATGTTTGCAGCAAGCCCTTGAGGTGGATGCTATTAGTATCCCCATATTACAGATGTGGAAGCTAAGGCACAAGGAGCCAAAGAGACATGCCAGTGTGCAGCCCAGGTAGACTACCTTCAGAGCCTCTGCCCTTAGCTAACACCCTACACCACTGGTGTCTGCAACCAACAGCACGGTGCACGGGGCTGGCACCTAGGAGGGGCTTACGAAGGTCCTCTGAGTGCTGAACTCTTGGAGGGGAGAAACCAGATCTGACTTATTCACCACGATATCCCCACATCCAGAATGGTAATGGCAAGCAGTAGATTTCAACAGTTGAGGGAAGGAAGGAAAAACTATCACAGCATTCACTAGTCAAAGATGGAATTCTTGTTTCCAAAAAAAAACCAACAACAACAAAAAAACACTTCTCGGATGAATACAGAGCCTTCCCCAGGGCCATGCTTCCTGAGGCGTGTGGGGATGCCCAAGCTTGGGGCAGGGTCAGGAGAGCCTGGAGTCCAAACCCAGGGCAGGAAGGTGCCCGCGGCCAAGGCGGCCACCCAGCGCGGAAGGAATGGGAGCGGCCTACCTTCCTCGGCGTCGTTCCGCAGGGAGGCCTCCAGCAGGGCCACGCTGGCCTCGAAGGACACCTTCTTGCGACGGGTCCCCGTGCTGCGCTTCCGCTCGTGCTTCCGCTTGCGGTGCTGCAAGTCCTGCTCATACTGTGCCCACTTCTTCAGCTGCTGGGCCCGGCGCTTCTGGGCGGCACGCAGCCGCTCCAGCGTGGGCACCTTCTCCAGCAGCTGCAGCTCCGTCAGCAGGTCCACGTGGCTGGCCATGGCCGCCTCCCCACGCCCTGGCCGGGGCTAGCGCTGAGCGCCGGGGGCCAGGGGCGCACGGGGGCTCCTGAGGGCCTGGGGCCTCATGGCGGGGCCTGCAGCGGGGAGAGAGGACGGGTGGACGCGCTGGTTAGCTGGGGTACTCCGCTCTCCTTATGTCACCCCACCCCATGTTCAAAGCCCTTCGGAGACTTTCCATCGCTCCTCGAGCAAAAGTGCAAATCCCTCCAGGAGTACCCATTTGTATGTGGCCATACAAATTACAATTAAAGTTAAATAAAATAAAGAACGCAGTTCCTCGGCCACATCTGAAGTGCATAAGAGGCGCGAGCATCCAGTGGCTACCATATTGAACAGCACAGATGAAGATCATCTCGCAGAAGGTTCTATCGGACAGTGCTGTTTACCTGCGTCTCCATCCACAGCCCAGGAACTCAACCTTCCCGCTTTCTTACATGAAGAGCCAGTGGATTTTAAGGATTTGGGTATGTGGGTGCTGGAACCAGAAGACACAGGCAGGCTTAGAACATGATGGGAAAGTGGCTGCAGAAGCCAGACTGGCTGGAGCCGCGTGGACATCCGAATAGAACGTCCTCAGGAAAAGCAAACATCGGACACTTCTGCTCATTATGGGATGCAAGTCGTTAGGAGATGGGAGGGACACTGGGAAGAGACCAGAGGCTATAACATACTACTGCAGTGGTTTTCAAAGTGTGGTCTGGGAACCCTGTGGGAGTCCCTGAGACCTTCCAGAGGGTCCACAAGGTCAAAACCATTTTCATAGCTATACTCTATGTTAACCTTTCCAATCTCCTCTCACAAGTATACAGTGGTTCCGGAAACTACATGACTTGATATTGCAACAGATTAAATACAGAAGCAAATGAGAATCCAGCTGTGTCCTAGTAAGGATATTTGCAAAAATTTTAAATGATGCCACTCTTCTCACTAAATACTTTTTCCTTTTGGAAAATAGTTACTTTTTCCACAAAAATGTTACATAATGTAATATGAAAGTTATAGTTTACAACATAATTTCATTAAAATATGTTATATGATACGTTGTTATTACACATAATGAGTTTATTATTTTCTAAAGGAATTGATACTAATTTTTAAAAATTTGCCAGTATTAATTCCTACTATGGTAAATATTGATAGATATGATCCACATAAACAAAACCTCTTTGGGGTTCTCAGTTTAAGAGTAGACCGGGATCCTAAGACCAAAAAGCTTAATAACTGCTGAACTGCTGTGACCTCGACAATCTTAATTGAAGTTTCTCTCCATGGATGATCTTAAACAAAATCATTTCTCTTGCTCTCACCAATTCTTGGACAACATGAGGTCAACAAAATTTCAGATTCTACAGACAACTGGTGACCCCTGCCTTCATGTCAGCCCAGAACCCACGGGCTCTCAGACACAGAGGGAAGGGGTTTGGAACAATTACTTAAACTTCTCTCAGCTCATCTTCCCCACCTACCCTAGTCACCACCCACCATTTTCAGGGTGTTCAAGGCATAAAAAGAGCTGGCAAAAAAAAGTTACAAGCAAAGAGAGGCAAGCTCAGAGGAGAAAAACAAGGAAATGTAAATGCAGGCAAGGCTAGTGGAAACTTGAGGGTTGTTGGACTGGCACACGCCTCCATCTGTGTAACGTGGAAATGCCTGCTATCACAAGCACATCAGGA
Organism: Cabassous unicinctus; assembly: GCA_029593785.1. NCBI lineage: Eukaryota > Metazoa > Chordata > Mammalia > Cingulata > Chlamyphoridae > Cabassous > Cabassous unicinctus. The sequence continues at coordinate 28,523 of JAQZBX010011698.1, read as the reverse complement.
TATCCTTGGGCTTCGGGAAGTGACTGTTTATCTCCTGGGTCCCCTGTTTCACCCCTGCCTCCCAGGCTGCCCTTCCTCGGGAGACAAGAGATCAGGGTTCGGCCTTAGCCCAGTCCCTCGTGTGCTCAGGTTGTATCAGATTCTTCCTCAGGTCTCTCCTAGCTCTGAGACTAGAAGATAAAGTGTGGCGAGACCAAATGGACAAGGGGTTAGTTTGGCTTTTCATAAGGCAAAGGTCCCAGGGGTCTTAGAAGGCCTGACCTCAGGCATAAACATAAGGCTCAGCAGAAATAAGCTAACCATCTTTGGTTGCCTTTTTATTTTGTTTTGATTTTTTTAAATTTTGAATAGCTTGCAATACTTTTTAAAATTAAACTTAATTTTTTTTTTTTTAAAGATGATTGTAGATTCACATGCAGTTGTAAAAAGTAATACAGAGGGGAACAGATGTAGCTCGAGTGGTTGAGTGCTTCCCGTGTACGAGGACCCAGATTTGATCCACGGTACCTCTTAAAAAAAAAAAAAGTAATAGAGATCCCATGTACCCTTAACTCAGTTTCCCAACGGTAACATCTTGAAAGTTAGAATACAATATCATAACCATGAAATTGACATTGATACAATCTGCCCGTCTTATTGAGATTTTCCCAGTTTTACTGGTCCTCATTTGTGCATGTGTGTGTGTTTAGTTTTATGCAATTTTATTGCATGTGTAGGTTGGGGTAGCCACCACCACAAGGATCCCCTGTGCTGCCTTTTTATAATCACACCCATCTCCCTCCCTAACCTCCTCGCCCACTCCCCATCCCTACCCTTGGCAACCACTAATCTGTTCTCCATCTCTATAATTTTGTCATTTCAAGAATATTATATAAATAGAATCATACAGTGGGTAACCTTTTGGGATTGGCTTTTTTCACTCAGCATCATTCCCCTGAGATTCATCCAAGTTGGACAACTGATTTGGATCCCAAAGGATGACAGAGGGCAGACACAGGCTATGAGGGAACTTGGCAACGTTCAGTGTGGCTGACCCCAATGGCTGGAAGTCTGGAAACAAATCCACACAAACCTGGCTTGAACAGAAGTCCTGGGGGCAGCAGTGACCAACTTGTGGCTGTCGCCAGACTTACCCAGAAAGCCTCCTGTGGTCCACATCATGGTTTATTATGTCTTTGTTTTTGTTTTGGTCCACATCATGTTTTATGATATTTGAATTCATTGCCAACATTTAAAACTTGGAAGATTTTACATACAAAATCAGGTTTTCAGCTTTTGTTAGAAAATTTCAGGGCTCACATGGCAAAATTCAGCAGGCACAGAATAGGACTGTCCCCTTTGATGGGGCACATATTCTCTAATTTACCACAGTCCCCACTACTCCCTATTACTCTCACCTGACCTCCTTCACTAATGGACATAACTTGCTGGCTCCTATGGTCACCTGAGTTTGCAAGCCCTACTCTTGGGCAGAACAACACAACAACCTCCAGATATCCAGAGGCCCAATCTGCACAAGAAAGAGAATAGTCTTTGGGTCTCCCAAATGCAGAACAGGACCAAGCTACAGGGAAGCAGTTGTGCACAAAGTCAAAAATGGAACCCAACTACCAGATGTCCAACGAGCAATTTAACAAAGGCGTTCTTGGTCTTGGCTGCCTCCAGAGGTGGCAAGCTCTCCATCACTCACTGGAGGATAAGATTTCCACTGATGTCAGACTAGCCTAAGTATTCTGTAAGATTTCTTCCAGCCCCAAGATCCTATACACAGACATATACTCATTAATTCATCATTAAATATGTACTGAACACCTAGTAAGTGGGAGTTACCAAACACAGGCTAAAGGTGAAGGTAAGAATAATCATACTAAATCACTTACACTGTAAAGCACATGATCTTTTTCAAAGAACTTCCTCAGTCATCATTTCAAACAAGGGTTTCTCTAAATATGGAAAGAGAATCTACCTCAAGATAATTCAGGGACAAGGTTTAATATAACATGTTATATAACATGGCCTCATATAGAAAGCAAGTAGTATCCTTTTCCTTTTTTTTTTTTTGAGGTACCAGAGCCAGGGATTGAACCAGGGACCTCGTATGTGGGGAAGCTGGCGCTCAACCACTCAGCCACATTGGCTTCCCTGAGTTGGTTTTTACCCCCATTTGCTTGTTGTTTCTTTTTTGTTTTTGTTTTTAGGAGGCACCAGGAACTGAACACAGAACCTCCCATGTGGGAAGCAGGTGCTCAATCCCTTGAGCCATATCCACTCCCTCCCTTCTTTTTTAATCTTTAAATTTTCTCCAGAAGAAAGTCTCAGTTCAGTGCTAATAAGCCTTTAACACCTTTATAAACAGGCCAATCTCTCTTAAACAAAGAGAAAGCAGGCCTTGCCTCAGGCTCAGAGCCTTGGGCATGCAACTGTATCTAGGATAGAATATAATAACATTGTTTTGTTTTCTGTGGATTTGTTTTCACAGTTACTGTTTATTTATGGTAGTGATATAAAACTTCCTTTTGAAGTAATTCTATGTCAGCCAAAAACCGGCAAGTTGGTAGTAAAGAAAAAGTAAATAATGATGGTATTTAGTGCTGGCAAAAATTATGAGCGACTGACATTTGGGAAACCCGCCTCGCCACTGATCCTCGTAACAGCAGTCTTCCAGGAGAATCACTCGTATGCGTTTATTCCGTTTGACAAATATTTGGACATTTGCCATATGCCAGGGCTGTGCTAAAGGTTGGACATCCAGCAGGGCAAAAGACAGACTCAGTCCCTGCCCATTAGATGGATGACAAAACAGAGGCACAAAGGAGTGGGTGATGTGCTCCAAGGACAAAGGCTGAACTCGAACCCTGGTGTCCTAAATCCCAGCTCAGCGCTCCCTCAACAGGGCCCGGAGTGGGGGGCCCCAGGCAGACAGGAGCTCACCACAGCGCCCTCCCAGCTCAGGCAGTTTGCTGGGGTCAAAGGAATTAAGGGCAGTTGCCCAGTCCCCTGGAGAAAGGTGAGGAGGATGCCTCCCAAGGGCCATTAAAAGGGGACAGAACACATTTTCTCTGACTTTGCTCTCCCTGCCAGCCCCTCCCCCTTGCCTCTCTGGGTTCCCTGAGCTGAAGCTGGGGCTCGAGGACAGCTCCCTCTTGACTGCTGGTTTCCAGGTGACCTAGTTTCCCCCAATAGACCCACACACCTCCTCCCGCCCCCGTCCGAGAAAACCCTGTTTGGTCTAATTAAAGAATTGCCATGGTGCTGTTGACACGGCAACTGGGCGGCCCACAAGCCAGGGCTTGGCCTGGATGCTGGGGCTGCCCCCAGAAGCCCTGGCTCCACTAGGTTGCGGACCTGCCCCTTCACAAGGCCTGGGCACACCTAACCACGCTTCCAGAGAAAGCCCCAGATGGTGATGGCAATGCAGCTAAGACAGCCAGGACCCAGGAGAAAAGTGGTATCATTGACACTTACAGGAGATCCCCAAGGAAGATCTCTTTGGGAGGAAAACCAACTCTGGAGACATATTGAGCCCAGTGTGTTGTAGGAATATCCAGGTGGACCATGCTGCAGAGAACTGGACACGTGGGACCACAAGTCCAAGGAATGATCAGGCTAGCAAGGCAGATGTGGGAGGGGTCTGCAGAGGCCAGTTTGGGGTGAGACCATCCAGGAAGGATGTGTGATGTCAGAAGAGATATCAGAGGCAGGGAAAATAGAGTGATATGCTTAATTTTTTCCAACAAATGGCTGTGCAAGGTCTGGGTGAATGAACCAAATTAGCTCAATTGTGACCAGCAGGAAGTCTAAGGCCAAGGCACTGGACACTCACTGAAGCAGAAACAGGCTGCTGTAGTGTCCTCATCTCTTCCCCCAGAGCCTTGATTCAGCCTCTAGCTGTTGTCTGACAAAGGCTGACCTTGATTCTTCTCACTGCACCCACCAACTCAAGCTGGCTCCAAAGGAAGAAACAGAGTCCAGAGCCTGGGGAATAGGGCCTGGGGGGAAAGGGTTTGGGTGGAAGGAGCAGGGGAAGGGGGGCATCCCACCCCACTCTCCCGTGGATAAGAGGCTAGGGATAGAAGAGAAGTAAGAAAGGCATGGGGTCCTTGAACGATGCGGCCGCACCCCCGTTATCACTCTGTGTTGGGCCCTGACTGGACAGAGTAGGCACGTGTCCTAAACTGGCAAAATCAAAAGCAGGTGAACTGGAAGCATAAACCCCAGTAGCTGCTGGAAGCCAAAGGCAGAGGAGAGAGGCAGGGTCCGTTAACCTAGGGGCCTCTGGACTTCACGTCAGGAAAGCCAACAAAACCCCCTTTATTACTTAAGCTGATTGAGCTGGATTTCGTTACTTTTTACAGCCAAAAGCACCTAACAGACCACAAGGATGCTTTCAGGGATGCAGAAATGGGGACACAGGAGAAAGCGTTTCCTGTAGCAAGGTGAGCGGCCACATTCCCCTCCCGTGGTGGCCGTTCATGGTCCTTTGGGCCCAAGCTAAGGGCCCGCCTTGAGGAGGGGTGAGAAGCCAGAGCCAGGTTCCCACAGCAGCCCCAGCACCAGAGGGGGGACCCGGGCCAGGCCCCTGTGACTCGTCCGCCCTAGGGGTGCAGCTGGCACATCTCTGGACTCGAGCTTAGTGCCTTGAGAAAAACAACACGAAGGAAGGCGAATTCATGTTGAAGAGACTCTAAAACATGAGTCAGAAAGTGTTTCAAAGTTCACACTGTGAAAAGAAAATGGGAAGATCTTTTTTTTTTCCCTTGTTCTTCAGCTATTCTTCTCCACACAATACTGGCAGCAGTCTGGAGGAAGGCCGTAAGTGCTTTCCCCTCGTGCTTCCTGTGCCGTTGAGCACGAGGGAAAAGGAAAAACAAAACAAACAACACTGACTTTCCCTCCTCCTTGCAGCTCCCGGGGGACCCACTTTCTCTCCTGAAGGATGAGCACCCCCACCCTCCCACCACACACTCCTCTGAATAACAGCGTCATCTTCCCTCAGCATAAAGATGCTTTACTCATGAGCAGTGACTGCTGGGACCCTGCGTGCTCCAAATATCGGAATTAGAAACCAGCCTCGTCCTCTGGGCCCGGTTCTCCTGGGACTCTGTGAACTGACTGTCCTACCCCAGCTGGGATGAACCTTCCAGACTTTGGGCACAGTCCTGCAGCACTCAGGGCTCCACAGGCCTGCCCCTCAGCTCTGCCTCTCGCCCTAGCCGTGCTCCCTCATTCAGACCTCCAAGCGGAGGCTCTGAGCTTGGCCCTGACTTCTCGCTGTCCCCTGAAGTCCATTTGCTACAACCCAATTTGGCAGAACTTTGTGTGTGTCTGTGTAGGGAGGCAGGATTCAATAACCACAAGTTCAACAAGAACAAAGAGTTAGGCGGCTAATGCACCTTGAGCTCTCTCAGGAGAAGAATCAGCCCAGCACTGGGATAACAATGGGCCAGTAGACCTCTGTCTGTACTGGCTGGGCCATCCAGGGAGTACTGGACTGCCTTAACAAAAGCCTCAAGGATCAGCTTTGTTCTGAGCCTCCGGAGGACAGAGTTGGGATCACTGGCACAGGCAATAGGAAGAAATACAACTGGCCTGTCAGGAGGAGAAACTACCTACTGTTGAACAATTCAACAAAGCCTGGACATGGCGTCATGCCGGGGTCCCCACCACCAGGAGCTCCATGACCACTCACGAGGCTGCTGAGATAGAAGGCCCACATTAGGTGGTCAGGAAGATTGGCCCAGAGAGCCCCAATCCTGGCCTGGCAGAAAGAGCAGCTGTATTTGGGGTACACACTCTAGCACGCATATTTGCAGCCCAGCATATGGCAACCACCAGGCTAGACAGCCTGCAAGGACCATTCCAAGTAGAGAGTGATGATGTTTTGGACTGGTTCTGCCTGTGATGGGGAGGCAGCTTTCGCAGGCTCAGCTCCAGGAAAACTTCAAAGGGGCCACAGCTCAAACAGGTGAAAGGAAAGCCATGAACATGCCAGCCTACTGTGCGGAGCTTCTCCCCATGAACCTGGACCCACAAAGGGGCCTGCACACTTGTGGAAAAGAATGCCAGCGTGAAGAGGCTGCAGGGACGAAGGGGCCAAGGACAGAGGCACACAAAGCCCGACATGATGTCTACACGATGGTTAGTCACAGTCACGGTGCTGAACCCAACAGCCAATCTTCTAAAGAAGCTTAGGTAACAGCTAAGCATGGGGTAATGGGAGTCAAATTACACACACAGTTCCTCCAAGCTGGAGATGAGTGAGGTCCACCCCCTCCCTTTGCAGGAAGATAAAAACTCTCTTTACAGTTTGAGGGATCATTTTTCCAAAGGAGGCCACCTGTGGCCACAGGGTTATACACCGATTAACCGGGATGATGGTCCACGACAGGCTTGGCTTGGAGTGGCCTCTATCTCTGCTTCCCTCTGTCAGCGTGACATCCTTGGACAAGCTTTCCTCTCTTGGTTGGTGGAGGCTGCTTGGGGCACTAAAAGGAGAGGGGTGATGAGGCCACCTGTGCCAGCAGGAGGCATGAGTGCTGTGATCCATTAGCAATGTCTGCCACAGGTAGAGAAGTAGAAGTGGCTGCATGTATACTGAGCATGCAACTCGGTTCTACATCATGCTTGCCTAAACTTGGACTTCAATACTTGCCTTTGCCTCATTGTTCAAAATCTAGTCTTAAGCACAACCATCTAGAAAGTTTTCAGGATGAGTGGAAGGACTCCTTAAACCCCATTACATTATCCTTTCAACAACACAAACTCACCTTGGCCTCCATGGTAGACAAGAATCAAGACTATCTCAGGTTCCAATAGGAATGTCTCCAATAACTACCCCCAAGGGGTAGAATGAAGAACTGTACTCCATCCCTTAAAATGACTGGGTCCAGGTTCTAGGAAGCAGTATTCTGAGCCAGCTCAAGCCAAGGGTGGTAGCCCCTGCAGCTACCATGTCTTCCACCTCTGCAGCCGTCATCTCTCCCAACCCTGCCCCTGGAGTGAAGGGAGATAAGCATTGGGATGGTCACTGGACCCATCCATTCTTGAAGGGGAGGAGAACGGCATTGCTCCCAGCCAACACCCTTCTCCATCCAGATCCTGGACCCACTATCTTGTCCATTCCAAGCATCTTGGGCTCCACACCATTACCAATATAAAGGACGAAGGGGGCTGTGGTTTGCTTCCTAATAAGACCCCATTCCCCAATTCAGAAACCTTGAAAATATCCCTAGCATGCTGCCACCTCCCCTGTAATCAGTGACAGTCTTAACCAGTTTAGGAAGTAGCTCGGATGGAAATTTTTAAAAAGATTTTCAAAAAAACAAGCACTCCAACAAGTACCTATACATGCATGTTCATAGCAGCACTATTCACAGTAGCCAAAAGGAGGAAACAGCCCAAATGTCCATTAGTGGATGAATGGATAAACAAATTGTGGTCTGTCTATACAATGGAACACTATTCAGCTATAAAAAGGAATTGAAGTACCGATAATGCTACAACGTGGATGAACTTTGAAAATATTATGCTAAGTGAAAGAAGCCAGACACAAAAGGTCACATATTACACAATTTCATTTATATGAAATATCCAAAATAGATAAACCCACAGAGACAGAATATAGATTGTTGGCTGCCAAGGGTTGGGGGGAAGGGAAGTGGGGAGCAATTGCTTAATGGGCAAAGTATTTTACTTTGGAATGATGGAAAGGTTTTGGAATAGACAGACGTGGTGATTGCACAACATTACGAATGTACTAAATGCCACTGAATTGTTGCTTTAAAGCAGTTAATTTTATGAGAATTTTATGTATGTTGAATTATTTTTTAAAGCTTTTCATGGCGTTTTTTCTCTGAAGATTAGAGAATAATTCCAAGGAAACAAGGACAATAAAAAGCAGGGAGTTGGACTCCAGGAAGAATGAATGAGGAGGGGCCAAGGCAATGCAGAGAACAGACACCAATTGAGCACAAGCCAGTAGGTGGTGGAGCTGGGATTCAAACCCATGTCTGTCTAACTCCAAAGCCTATGCACATAAAGGAGAAGGAACTAGAGAAAAAAAAATAAAAGAACTACAAGTGTTTTAAAAGATCTTCCTTGTGAAATGCAGGATTTTGGAAAATTCCATGGTATTAGTGATCAGGGAGACAACAGGACATTTTGGCTAAGAAACCAGACAGACCAATTTGTAATAGAACAAATACTTTCTGAAATTAGTATAGAGCAAAACATATGCTTAATGAAACTAAAGTTAAGAATCACAGAATCTATAAATATGTTGAAGAGATGAACCCAGACATAAAGAATGCAAGGCAATAATGGCAGCTTCTGTACACAGCACATCTTCCATGGGGCAAACTCTTTAGGTGTAACATCTCTTGGAATCGCTGCACCAACTCTGTGGTGTAAGGAATTGTCCCCATTTCAAGGAAGAGAGACTTGACACTGAGAGCAGGTAAGGAACTTGTGAACAGGACTGCTGTTGCAGGTGTTTGTGCTTGGTGTCTCTTCTGATTGGATGGGTGTCAGTTCAGACTGGGCAGTTCCTGTGCCATAAAAGTTAAGTATTTCTAATATCTCCCCTTGATAACAAAAGAAAGTAAAGTCAGACCTGGACGATGACACACAAGCATGACTGGTAGCAAGAAGAGGAGTCCTTGAAGGAGAATGAATGCAATATGCAGAGGGCATGATTGATTAAAGTCATAACTTTCCTTACTGTTGGAGTTGTCATCATTTTTGGAGGCTGGGGCAGGAAATATATGCATCTTATCCTAACTGTCATAAAAGCTGCCTTCCCAAACCCCTGTGGGCCCAGCCCCCTATGACCAGTGTCTCCCTTTCTGTTGACCACTCTCACATTTTCACTTTGCCCTAAAGAGATTCAGAACATTCACAACCTCTCTTTTCTACTCTCTGAGCGACGAAATTGTCAGTAAAATAAATCAGGAAGTTTCAAGATGCTCTGTCTTTTGGTGAATGAAGGTTCTGGTTGACATGCAGGTTTTGAAGTGCCTCGGTGCCGGGTTTGTGACCTTCCAGGCCACCATGCAGAGAAACACAGTGTAGAGACTGCTGTGACAGCATTCCTTCCGTCCCTTTCCTCTCTTTGATCTCCAGCTAAAGGCCCTTCACTTTGACTCCCCCCTCTTGGGTACACAGCACTCCAAGCAGATCTCTGCTTCCCCTTTGACCAGCTCTGTTTCCTTTGAACATGGTAAGTTCTCTGTATGCCATGACGGTGGTGTTACTAACACAATTGAATTTATCTCCTTGTGTTAAAATCTCAGATTCACCTTAACAACTTTGTTCCACATGCTCAGATATCTGAGACCTTAATATTATTTCAACCCTCTAACTCATCCTTTCATTCAACAAATTCCTGAACACCCTATTTCATACCCACTGGCATCGGCTAGTAAATAGTTTTAGGATTTTTTTTCCTGGCAATTTTCTCCCCTAATTCACCTTCATTTTAAATGTAAACCCTCATTCATTCAATAAATATTTATTGCCATATACAATGTGCTAGGCACTAAACTAAGGGGCTCTGAGAATCCCTTAATGAACAAAAGTATTGGTCAAAGAGTCTGCTTCTGGTACTGACAGAGTAGCTCTGATTGGACCAACCTTCCCACATAAAACTATTATAAACTCTGGACAAGAAGTAAATAAACTTTTCAAAGTCACTAGATTTGTTCAATCCAAAGAAGGCAGAAACAGGAGGGGAGTCAACACTTGAAAGAAAGAAATGACACTGGGTGATTTTCATGTTTTTATAACTTTTTACTTGAGTCTATGCTGTGCATGGTGGCTAAACTTGGATACAAACCTTTGAGGAATTAGAGGTCAGAATTCAGATAACCACAGCTGGAAAGGGAAGAGAGCCATCTCAGAAAAGAGAGGGTCACAGAACAATAACCCCAAACTCTGCCTAAATCTCCCTGAATAGTGTGCAGCTCAACACCACCCAGGGGAGACTGAGTTTGAAATTTGAATTAGGTCAAGTTGACTGTTGATTTTTAAAAAAATCAATATTATTCTGAGGGACAAAATAAAATCCAGAGTCTCTTTGAGTCTCATTCACAATATTCAGATATAATCCAAAACTACTAGACCAAAAAAAAACAGGAACATGTGACTCAAGCTAAAGATAAAAGGCAATCAGTGGAGACTGATCCCAAGATGAACCAGATGTTGAAATTTACAGGTAAGAATTTAAAAGCAGCTATGAGAACTATGTTCAAGGATATAAAGGAAATATGCTTGTAATGAATGAACAGATAGGAAATCTCAGCTGCAACACAGAAACTATAAAGAGGAAGAAAAAAAAAGAAACTACAAAGAAAATAATAAAAACTATTGATCAGATCAGTTAACTCCCACCCACACCTTCTTCTCCATCCATATGAGTTGTACTTCTCACTAGGGACAGTGACACAGTTGTAATATTTACTTCAATCACCAATTTTTTAGTATCTTCCAAGTACCAGATGTTGGGCAATCTTCTAGACACAAAAATATGACACAAATCTTAAACTCTAGTCCCAAAGCTAAAATATTTTCTGACATCTATACAGACTACTGATCACTTCTCATGCCTTCACTTCTCTTTCAGGTCTTAAATTGGAAGAAAACATTGACATCCTGCCTTGGTGTCTTTCCAGGGCTTCAGTGTTCCTCATGTTAGCTGCAGATCACTCTTGATGGAGCTATTTGCCCCACATAAAATACTCAGGAAAGAGGGGCCGTTTGTCAGGTTTGATGCACCTCCACATTCTCATTCCACAGTAAAAACATCCTCCACTGGCTAATTAGCCAAGTCGGGTCTGGGTACAGATATCAATGGGGAGGCATTCATAATGTCTCTTTCTCCAATTCCACTAACAGGTATTTTGCTTTTTCAAAACCTGTTAGGTAAATAAGTCTCAAACTTGGCTGCATATTGAAATCACCTGGAGAGCTTTAAAAAACCCAATGCTGGGAATGTATATTAAAATCACAAAACAATACCGCTACATACCCATAAAATGGCCATAATTTTTTTTTTTAAAGACAGGAAAGACCAACTAACTATTGGCAAGAATTCATATACACTGAGTAGGAGTATAAATTGGTACAAACACTTTTAAAAACTGTTCAGCCAGGGAGCGGGTATGGCTCAAGCAGTTGAGTGCCCACCTCCCACATGGGAGGTCCTGTTCCCAGTACCTCCTAAAGAAAAAACAGACAATGAGCAAAAAACAATGAGAAAACAGATGAGGAAGCCATCTCGGGGAGGGGGTGGAAATTGTTCAGCCAGATCTTCTAAAGTTGAACATATGCATGCCCTATAACCCAGCAATTTTATTCCTAGGTACATACCCAACAGGAATTTCTTTTTTTTTTTTTTTTAAAGATTTATTTATTTATTTATTTATCCCCCCCTTGCTGCTTGTGCTCGCTGTGTCCATTTGCTGTGCGTTTTTCTGTGTCTGCTTGTCTCCCTTTTGTTGGGTCGTTCTGCTGCGTCAGCTCACAGCGCCGCCCGGGCTGGCTTGCCTCCACCAGGAGGCCCCAGGAATCGAACCCGGGGCCTCCCATATGGTAAACGGGAGCCCTATTGATTGAGCCACATCCGCTTCCCCCCAACAGGAATTTCTATACACATTCACCAAAAGGCACTATTTTTATAGTGCTATTTTATTTGATAGTACTATTTTATTTTAAAGTATCTTTAATATTTTAATAGTATAAAGTACCCTAATGGAAGAACTTGTAACACTTATATAAAGATAGTGGTTATCAGAGGTTCAGAGGAGAGGGGGAAGGATGAATAGGTAGAACAGAGGGCATTGGAATTATTCTGGATGATACTGCAATGACGGATACATGACATTATACATTTGTCAGAACCTATAAAACTGTACAGCACAAAATGTACACCATAAACTATAGACTTTGATTAGCAGCAATGCTTCAATATTGGCTTATCAATTGTAACAAATGACCCACACTAATGTAAGATGTTAACAAGAGGGGAAATGTGTGTGTGTGGGGGGGGGGCTTATATGGGAATCCCCTACTCTTTTTTTTTTTTTTTTCAGGTAGTACCAGGGAATGAACCCAGGACCTCGTACATATGAAACCTGCACTCAACCAGTGAGCTACATCCACTCTGGGAATCCCCTATACATTTGATGTAACTTTTCTATAATATAAAACTTCTCTGAAAATAAAGTTTACTATGAATTCAAAAAAAGAAAACCAGATGCTGAAAAAAAATTGTATAAAGTACCCAAAAGGCCCATCAACCATATTCTGGAAAAACAAATTATGCTATATCCACAAAATGGAATATTGTACAGCAACGAGAATGAACAATATCCAATTACATTCAACAATATTGATGAATCCCACAGTGTTGGCCAAAAGAAGTCAAACACAAAAAAATAGATACTATATGACTCTACTCATGTAAAATTCAACAACAGGCAGAACGATCCTATGCTGTTAGCAACCAGGATAGTGGTTTCCCTGGGGGAGAAGGGTGGTGACGGGAAGAGGACGTATTCTGTCTCTTAGACAGGTTGTGGGTTACACAGGCATGTTCGGTTTGTGAAAAACTCATTCACTTAAGATTTGTGCACTTTTCTGGATTTGTTTTACCTTAATAAATCATTACAACTTAAAAATACTGACACCCAGGTTCCATCTCAAGAGATTCTGGCTGAAGGGGTCTAGGGTGCACTCAGGCAATGAAGTTTTGAAAAGCTCCCCAGGTAGGTCTAACGTACATCCAGGAACCACTGAGCTAGAGCTTGACAAGCTCCTCACTATTTCTGCTGATTCTCTAGAAAGTCAGTGGCAGGGTGTTTTCTGTAGAACAGTATTAGTGCCAGAGGATGTTAGTAGATATTTATTATACAGAGAAAGGGTTCCATGTTCAAATAAGTAGTGTATTTCTTATTATTATCAACTTATTGAACTCTTATTGCACTCCTGGAGCTAAGTGCTTTATTTATACTATCTCATTTAGTCCTCACAACAACCCAATGAGAAAGGTGCTATTCACCTCCATCTTACAGAAAGGTAAACTAAAGCTCAGTGGTGTCAAATAATTGCCCAAAGTCACACATCAGTAAGAAAAAGGGCTAGGCTCCAAGTCCAGGTTGGCCTGGACACCAAAGCCCATACTCTTAACCACTGCTCTAAACTTCCTCTCCGGGCAGTACCCCACTGCAGGACTTAACAGAGCCTTTACTATGCTGGGAGCTGCCAAGACAGGAATGTGGAGGCCAGCATTTTCCAAGTGGTTTCCTTGCCCTCATCTCTTATCTTCCAACCCACCCAATCCACACCGCTGCCAGAGTTTTCATTCTTCAACCAGGTCTGATCTCGCATTTCCCCCACAGCGAAGCCTTCGATGGCTCCCCACTGCCTGTACAGTCAAGTCTAACCCCTAGCAGTCCAGACCATCCAACTGGTCCTGACACTTTGGCCTTATCCCTGGTCATCCTAACCTCCTTCTCCCCACTCCTAACCCACTACACTCTCAGTATTCCAGCTACACTGAACAGGTCCAAAGGATTCACCCCTCCACAATGGTACCTACCATTTTCTGAGTACTATGCACACATTAACTGTAATCCCACAATGAGCCTTAAAATAGGCATCATTATCCCCACTACATAGATTAGAAAATGGAGGCTCATCTTGAGAATCTCAAAGTCACAACTAGTAAGTGGCAAAGCCAGGATTTGAACCCACATTTCTCTAGCTCTGAAGCCCATGCCTTTTTCCGTACAACACATTCGCTTCCTCACCTTGATACGTGCTGTTTCATGGGGTGGCAAACTCCTTCCTGTTCTATGAGAACTGGCTCAACTGCTGCTGTATCTTAGGTGCTCTCCAGGCCCCTGCGCAGCACCTGACTTGCCTTGTCCCATGTAGTCACCTCGAGACTCTGGTCCCCTCTGAGTTGCTCCTCATCTCCCCTGAGCCAAATGGGCTTCTTTCTCATCTCTAGTCCCAAGGCATTTTGACCACACCGCTCTCCTGGCAGTCAAAATGCTGTGGTAATTGTTGATTTCAAATCTGCCTCTTCCATTGCACTGGATGCTCTTAGAAGACAAGCGATACACGTAATTCACCTTTATATCCCATCACGGAGCCACACAGCCCATGGCAGGTATTCAATAACGGGAAAAGGTGGACAGGAGGGTGGGAGACCAAGAGACTGAGAAGTCACTGAGAGTCCCTTGGCTCTGTCACAAGGGAGTGGTCCTTTGGCTCAGGACAAAACTGTAGCATCAAACCAGACAAAATTGATCTGGCCGATGGGGGACGAGGCCGGACACTGGGGTCAGAACCAGATACACCTCACCTTGCCCCTGCCTTGCCCCACGTGAAAGGACGGGTCAGGGGTTGCGCCTGGCTTCACGGCCTCTATTCAACTGTACAAGTCCTGAGTATTCCTGCTTAGGGGACTGGTATAAAGTGGCGGTTAAGCTCACTCCACAGCATGGTTCAGGCATGATGGGCACATGGGTGGTTACACCTTTTGTCTATTGTGAATAATGCTGCTATGAACATTTGTGTACATGTATCGGTTTGAGACCCTGTTTTCACTTTGGGTGGAATTGGTGGGTCATACGGTAATTCTCTAACTTTTTGAGGAACCACCTTATTGCTTTCCACAGTGGCTGCACCATTTTACATTCCCACCAACCATGTGCTAGAATGCCAATTTCTCCACATCTTCTCCAACACTTCTTTTCAACTTTTTTTTTTTTCTTTAATAATAGCGAAGTGAGCTATCTTTTTTTGAGTAGGAGGCCACCTTACAAGAGAGATGCGACTCTTTGGTGCTCACCCATTCACTGAACACCACTTCTGTACATCCTCTCCACAATGGGCGCTGTTGAGAGAACACTTCCTTGTGACTCCTGGGGGGTAAACAGCCCATTTATGCCACATCCACCCTCTATGAGTTCCAAGGTTGTGAATTTTTAAAGCTAGCCCTCTGCTCCCTCGCTCTCACTCTTTTCGGGCTAACAGTCCGATTTGCCCAGGTATGAGTGATCAGTAATCGATGCCAGCTGCAAGCTCAGCTGGGTTTCTGCACAGGCTCCCTCAAAGAAACCCCACTGGTAAACAAAGAACTAACAGAGAGAAGATTTCAGATTACGGACCCCTTCCTAACCTCCCACTTCTGCTGCTGCCCCCACTAGGGGAAAACTGCATGATTTTTCTGCTTTTGAGAATTTCAGGTGTTCTTTCCTGGGACATAGTGCACACTGTATTTTACAAATTCATTGGTGATACTCATGAACACAGGTTTATCAGACAAAAGTCAACACAACTTGACCCACACAGTTTTGCTCTTACTTGCCCATGTGTCTGCTCCTCCAGGAGAGGGGATCGATCTGAGGACAGAGATTGGTTTTAATTTAATTTTGTATCTCTAATCCCAAGCATAAGGTCAGTTAGGATGTATTTCTGGAATATTTAACAATCTTTATGGAGGCGCAATCTAAAGGGCCATAAAGTCTGAATTGCTGCAGAACCTGACTCAAACATTCCATTACACTCAGTGCTGGAGAAGGCGGGGATCAGGCTTCACACACACTGCTGAGGGAACAGAAATTGGTTCAGCCTCTGAGAAAGACAATTTAGAAATGTCTATCAAGGGATTTTCCTTATGGATAAAATCATACCAAAGATATACACTGTAGCAACAAGGATGCTATAGGAAGGAAAAATGGAAATCAATCGTAACCATCAGCCTGGGACTGGAAAATAAATGGCAGTAAATTCTTATTATTGGAATATCATGTAGCCATAACGACTGAGGTATAGCTATTGTGTTGACATGTGTTAAGATAAATTAACTGAAAATGGAAGTTTCCGAAGTATGTTATATAGATGTGTTTTTTAAAAAGGATAAACATGTAAATGAATATGGGTTTGTATATGCATAGGAAATTTATGGAGAGATGTATAAAACATCCAGGGACTACCTGGGAGAGAAGGTTGGAGAAATGTTACTTTCTATTTTCCACATTTCTATATACTTTGAATTTTTAATGAGTTTGTAATTCTTTTTATAATCAAAGGCTTAAATTACAGCAATAAGAAAACAAAAGCTTGATTTTATATGTTTAAAAAAAATATGAGATTTTTGGTGAAAATCTTCCCCATTTCTTAATAAAGCCAGGTTTCCTCTGTCCAGGCCGTGGGAGAGGCAATGACAACACCATGGTTCTGGAAAGGACCCTGGAAACGAGGAAAGACACTGAGAAGGGCAAGAGCCCTTCAAACAAGCATGAGAACAGGTGCCTTTACCTGATCTTTAACGACAGGAAATAAAGCCAGTTCTAATTGAGTCTCTGAACTGTTCTGGGAGTCAAGAAATTCTGAAAACTCCCAGGCTGGCAGGGGCCTTGCAACCTTTAACCAGTGCCAGGAAGCACAAGCTACGGATGCCCAGGTAAGTTGTGGACATAGGTGAACGGGAGTTATCCAGCCCCCAGGGCTATACATGACACATTCAGTTCCAGGCAGTGAACTGATGCTCGGCTCAACCACCCCGGCTGCTCTGAAGCCATTTCTGACTTCCAGGAGCTGACTTTGACGGTGATAATGTAATAAATATAGCTGGCATGTACTGAGCACACCCTACATGCCAAGCAGATAGCTCAAAGCTTAATCATATCATCTCATCACTATTCCTATTTTATAGATGTGGCAATTGAGGCTCCATGAGGTAAACAAGTAACTTACTCAAGGTCACATTAAATGGTGGAGCAGAGAATCAAACCCCGGTCTGACTCCAAAACCAGCCAAGATCACAGCTAGCCTTCCCCATTTCAGGAGAAGAACTAGAAAAAGGCACTCCCTCAGAGGAGGGACAGCCCTCTGGAGTACAGACAGCAACTTTGTGCAAAGAAATGACAGAGAGTATGGTTAAGTGCATGTGAAGCCAGCTATTGTGGATTCGATCCTGGCTCTGCCACTTCCTGGCTGTGTGACCTTCGGCAAGTCATTGAACCTCTCTGTGCCTCACTTTCCTCAGAGCAAAATCAGGATAGTAATAATGCCACCTCTTAGAGTTGTTAGGAAGACTAAAAGAGTTAAATAGACAGTGCCTGGCTTATAATAAGTACCAAATGTTAACAATTATTATTAATGTTAAGAAAAAAGGCACCATTCCCTCCAGGCAGATGCAGCCCTGCAGGGTGCAAAGCTTGGCAAGTAGAACACTGGCGGGGTTTCAGTCCCTCCCTCAGCCCAGTGCCATTGTGCAGTACAAAACTCTACAACCTTACACACGTCCTGCTGAGCAATTAACCTCCACTTGCTGCCAGCTCTTCCTCCCTGCTTCCCCTCTACCAAGCTGGTTGTGAATCAGAATCACCTGGCACACTTTTTAAATATACAAAGTCCCAGGGCCCCACCTTGATCAATTCTGACACAGGTAGGCTAGGCCAGGGCACAGGGATCTGTATTTTCCACAAGCCTCAGGTGACCAGTTGACCCAGGAACAGAGTGTTCCTGGACAGACATTTATGGAAGCACTAAAAGCCCGTCACACCTTGTTCTGGCTGTTTGAGTTTCTCCTGGAGAGCAAGCAGCCTTTCTTTTCATTTTTGGTCCCAGGCCTGGGCACACATAGAAGCTGAGTCTGTATCTATGACTCTGCAAGCCAGCCAGTAGACCAGATGGCTGTGCGAACAGCGACAAAAGGCTGCATTTGCTTTTGTGTTTGAGTGGGTTATACCAGGGACTCCTCCTCACCTGGAGACCTGGGATTCCTCAGACCTTTGCTATTCAAAGTGTGGTTCGTGGACCAACAGAGGAGCATCCCCTGGGAGTTTGTTAGAAATGCAGAATCCCAGGCCCCAACCCAGACCTACTGAGTCAGATTCTGCATTTTAATAGGAACCCCAAAGTGATGTACATACACGTTAAAATTGGAGGCATATGCCCTACACCTCTCCTTATCAGAACATGTTCCCACCAGTGTGCTCATCTAACCTAGTCATACACCCTTTGGGGCCAAGGCCGGGAAAAACAGCAAGATGCTTTCAGTAGCCCAGATCCACGCTCAGCAGCCAGCCTGAGGCTCAGGGCAAAACTTTGCTTTAATGAGTTATTTATTTCAAACTCCACATTAAAATAAACCTCCCCAATAAATTGCAAAAGAGACACCAACTCTGGCTTCTATAATTCCGGGGTGTAAAACACTCCCCTCTTTTGTACAGAGTCATGACCCCTGCTTCCCTTGGCCAAAGCTCATCCAAAGACATCAAACAGCCCAAAGAAAACAAGCGATTTCTTCCTGCTGGCCAAGCTTCAAGTTATCAGGCAGATTTCACACTGTAGCTTGACCTCATTAATCCAAGGCCTATCACATTGCTGTAAATGTCAGTGGAAAAATAGCCATTCAGTGGGTTTCCTTCATTCCACCAGAAAGGGAAAAAAACAGGAAGCTCACAGCAGCTGCACCCCAGCTCGGCAAATCCCAAGGTCCCAGCCGACAGGGCGTTTCTTGTCACCACCTACGTTCCCCTGCCCCTGATGAAGGTGGGCTCTACATCTACACGAGCAAAATACAATAGGAATTGCAGCAACAATTCAGATCATTTGGGTTCCCAAACGCCCGCTTGGGAAGAAAAATAGAGAGGTTGGTCTGAAATTCTTTGGCCTGAATTACCTACTGGTTGTTCATCCAGGCTCACCTCTTTTGCCCATCCACACTGTTCCACAAACCAAAAACCTCTGGGACTCCAGGGAACACAAGGTTTTCCAAGTCCTCATTCATCCCTTCAATGTATAGTGATTGTCTCCTGTGTGCTGGGCATTCTGCTGGACACTGGGGACACAGTGCCAAATGGAGGACACTATCACTGACCTTGCAGGGCTTATGGTCCAGAGCAAGGTTTCTCAACCTCGGCACTGTGGACATTTGGGGCCAGATCATTCTTTGATGGACAGGACTGTCCTGTGCATTATAGGATATTTAGCAGCATCCCTGGTCTCTACCCACTAGGAGCCAGTA
The DNA here is from genome assembly GCA_029593785.1 of Cabassous unicinctus. Lineage (NCBI taxonomy): Eukaryota > Metazoa > Chordata > Mammalia > Cingulata > Chlamyphoridae > Cabassous > Cabassous unicinctus. The sequence goes on along the minus strand of JAQZBX010011698.1, from coordinate 9,481 downwards.
GCACCTCCAACCCAGCTGTGACAACCAAAACTTTCTCTAGACAATGTCCCCTGGGGGGTCAAATTCACCTCCAACTGAGAACAACTGGTCTAGTAGGTGAGACAAAAGACTAAGAGAGTAATGACCGCAAATAACCATATAATCACAATTATGGTGTGTAACATGGAAGAAAAGTTCGCGGATAATGTCTACCACATGGAAGCGAGACATTTTATATATTACAAACGTTAAGACAAGTCTGAATATATATATATATTTCCAGATGAAGAAATTGAGGTTCAGAGTAGTAAAGAAATTGCCTAAGGCCCCAACACTAGTGGAAGGCCCTGGTCTTAAACTTTGCCTCCCACAAGAAAGGAAATGCAAACCTTTGTTCTGAGGTCTTCTTAAACGAGGAAGACCTGTGGTCACGTGATAATCTGAACAGCCATCCTGAAAGACTCATTCCTTCCTGGCGCCCCCGTGGAGCTCGGCTACCACCTGCCACATCAATCAAGCTGCACACTGCCTGCATCGAGGCACGTTTGTGGGGCACTAGAGGGCCAAGGAATGCAGGTCCCAGACTCTGAGGCATCAGAGAATGTCCCCTCCCCCCACAAGCACCTACACACAGGACCTCCCCAAAAACTCAGGGCAGGGAGGCAAAGTGCCCAAGTACCCAGAGCACACCCCACTGTAACCCCAGCTCCAAGGTGCCTACTGCCTAGTACCCAAGGGTACACAGGGTGAAAGCCAGACATTCCAGTCAGCTTTAGACACTGACAGCGGACCCTGAGGGAGGTGGCACAGGATAGCACATGGCCTCTTTGGAGACCCACAGGCAGGGGTTCCTGCTACTCATGAGCTGCGTGCCTTTCAGCAAATCACCTCACCCTCCGTGCCTCAGTTTCCTCCTCTGTAAAATGGGGATACGTGCACCTGCTTCAATGGATTGGGTATGAGGATTCAATGGTAATGCAGCGGGAGGGTATTATGATCAGTTAGGAAGCCAGGTCAAGATGCTCTCTCCACCCACACCCCCTCTTCAAATGAGAAACTGAGTCCCAAGAGGAGAGACATAGGTGCAGAGGTGGCAACAGCATCTCAGAAAGACAGAGGGGGCCTCTGTGATTCCCGGGAGGAAGGAGGAGGGAGAGAGGGCTAATGTTTCAGCAACAAGCACAGGCCAGCCCCTCCTGCTGTGCAGAATCCTGAACTTTCTCAGGTGCCGCAATCAGACAGCCCTGCTTGGGGAGCTGCACCTGACAAGGCTGCAGGGTGCCCACTTTTGGTCAGGGCATGTTTAACCATTCAGGCCCCTGGCAGGACGGCCTCTGCCTGCCTCCCTGGCCGTGCCTCCTGCCCCTGCCTCAGTCACGCATCGTGCTACCCCTACCCACTGCTCCCCTAAGATACCAGGCATCTGTCAGCCCAAGCTGTGCTCTCTTCCTGCGATGCCCTCCCTTTTATTACCTGCCACCTGGAAAGTTGTCCCTGAAGGGCTCAAAGGTACTCCCACTACAATTTTTACCCAGCTGTTACTGGCAATAGAACAATCAAAATAGCAACTACTGTTTGCAAGCACTCAATATCTAGAAGGCCCTAAGCTAAGTTTTTTGCCCACATTGTCTCATTTTCCTCCTCACAATATTTCCATAGGTAGAAATATTGTGTTAGAGAGCTAAGTCATGTGTCCATAATCACCCAGCTACAAGGGAGAGGTCAGGAATCAAACCTGGGCCCGAGGCCACCTGTCTAACCACTGCTTCTCACTCCCTCTTCTAGCTACTGAAGCTCTTATCATACAGTGTCCTCATTATCTGTTCCCAGGCTGTCTCTCCCCCATAGAGTAAGATTCCCTGAGAACTGCTTTATTCATCTCAAAATCCCTTGCTAAGCACAAGGTCTGGGACAGAGTAAAAAGTCTGTTGAGTGAATCAACGAACCCTGAAAACTGGCAGCCAGCTGAGAAAGGCTAAGCTCACAGACTCCCTGGGGACAGGCTCATGCCAGACTCAAATTCCCAAGAGGCAGGCTCCCCAGGCTGAGAGGCTTTCCCTGTCCTGGTAGGCGGGGGGAAAGACTCAGGATCTGACTCCCCCAAACCGGGGGAGAGCCCAGTGCAGAGGAGGGAATGGCAATGCCAGTGAAGATAATCATTTCTTGCATTCCTGCCTGCAACAGGTGCTGTGCTAGCACTTTGTATGCATTATGGTCTCACATAATCCTTGCAACTCCATGCAGTAGGCATTATTATTAGTGCCATTTTACAGATGAGAAAACCAGGGCTCCGAGCCCAGAGAAAGCTTTTAAGTGTACAGCTACAATTGGAACCAGGCCCGTCTGACTCCCTTGTATGTTTGTGTAAGAGGCAGGCTGGTCCAAGCCTCCTGAAGCCCAGTCTCCAAGTGTGCTTGAAACAAAGAAGGTCACCCTGGTCTCTGCTGGCAGAACACTGGCTGGGACCCACTGTCCAACTAATGCTAGTCCAGGGGTGGAGGGGTGTCCTGGGCAGGTCCAGCGGAGTGCAGGAATCCAGGGATGTGCCTTCTGCAATCTGCAAAGCCAGGCCAGCCACAGCCTCTGGTGGTCAGAGAACATTCACTCTGGATAGGCAGCTAGTTTTGAGAAGAATCTGGGGCCCACGTTTCCAGAGTCCAAACAGGCTCTGCAGAAAGGTTCCTGCCTCAGGCAAAAACCGTCTCCCTGGGGAGCGGATATAGCTCAGTGGTTGAGCGCCTGCTTCCCATGTACGAGGTCCTGGCTTCAATCCCCAGCACCTTCTTAAAAAAAAAAAAAAATGTCCCTGGGTCAGCATCCTCTTTGCCCTGAACAGATTTAATAGCTAGATTAGAATTTAACCTCCACTCCAGCATCAATTGTTAAAGAGAACAAAGTCTGAGTGTGTGCTGGGCCCTGCCTACAACGTCCTTGCAGGTCAGGAGAAATCTGGAGAGCACCAGCAGGCACCAAGCCCTGACACTTGAACCAAAGAGCAGGCAGCTGGGTGTCACAGTGTGTGCCCAGAGGAGGAGGCCAAGTGGTAGACAGGAAGTGGTCTCTGAAGGAAGACATTCCAGTGGCTTGGAAGGGTGGGGTCAGGAGAAGGGCCAGGAAGGTTCCAGGGCGGGGGGGCTACTTTGACCCCAGTGAACAGCAAGGTGCAAAGCTGAAGGTCCAGAGTGGCCTGGTTGACATCTTGCCCCCAGCATCCAGGGACTCAGGCAGAGAAGATGGGGCTCGGGTGGCAGGTGGGCAAGAGGAGGAAAGAGGCTTTGCGTGGGAAGGCCCTAGAGCAGGCAGAGGCGCAAAGCATTTACCGCCCCCCAGGGGCCTCCTCAAGGTAGCTCCTGATGGCAGAGCCTGAAGGAGGATGTGGACACTGCTGGGGCCTCTGCAAAACCACCCCGGGCACCCACTCTTACTGGGATCTAAATGAGGAGACCCGGCCCCACTAGAAACCAGTATTCAAGGCAGCCCGACATGACCTAGGATTCGCCCGGCCACCTCTACTACGCCAAGCACTTGACCTAAGGCCTCTCAGTGAATCCTGAGGCTCTGAGAGGCCACGTGTCTTGCCCAAGGGCAGAGAGTTGGGAAAGGGCTAAGCTAGGAAGCTGGACTGCCAACCTAGGAGGAGGCCTCCAGATGCAGAGTTTTCCTCCAGGCGCAGGAAACGGCAGAGTTCACGAAAGTCCCCTGGCCGGCTGAGGAGACCAGCGACAGGCCCTGTCCAAGGGGGCCCTGCGGGGAAGGGCTCCTGGCACTTCAGGGCCCCGGGTCCTCCACAGAGGGCGATTCAGCAGGAGCACCTGGTGCTCAGAGCCTCGGGGAGCTAGTGGGAGCTTCTGACAGCGAGAACAGGGGCCCATTATGTGGCATCCAATCACATGCGCGCGCAAGCAGCTTGGCTTTCGGTTCTGAGCAGCGCTTATGCCGCCGCGTCTCTCTGCCTCCGCTCCGGAGGCGCCAGGGAAGCCGCGGGTTCCAGGCCTTGCGCGCAGCGGCGACGCAGCGCTGGGCTCCTGGGAGGGCCAGATTCAAAGTTCGGCTTGGCTCAATTATCCGCCCGGGGCTGGGAGCTGCATTATAAGCATCTCGGGGAAGCGGGTGCCGGCTGGGGGTGGGGAGGGGGCGGGGAAGATGTCTGCATCAGGGAAGGAGGCAGGCAGCCCGCGCGGCCCCATCCCCGCTCCCCACGCGGCGCGATCTGGGCAATGCCTGGGATCGCCGGGTGACCTTGGGGAGACCCCTCTGCGCGACCTCTCTGGGGCAGGCTGCACAGGCGCTCGGGGGCGCTCCTCCCAGCTGGAGTCCCAGAGTGGGACTCGCGAGGAGGAGCGCGCTCCTAGCGTGGGGGATCCAGCAGCCGGCGCACGGCAGCCCTTTGGAGAGGCCGGACACCCCTTTCCCGGGGAACCACCACGCTCGGGGGCTACCCCGGGCCTGCAGGCACTGTCAGTCCGATTCAGCGGCGAGCGGGGCTGCCTGCCCTGGGGACCTTTCCCGCTCCGGCAGAAGCGCTCTCTGCGCCCGGGAGCCGCCTGCAGGGACCAAGCGCGCGGAAGGCGCAGCCACGCGAGGGGGCGGCGCCCCCATGCCCCGCCGGCAGCCTGGGCGCTGGGGGTGGTTTGGGTGCCGGATGTGGGTCCCGCTGCCCGGCACTGCGCCCGCGGCAGATGGTGGCCCACGAACCCAGAACCGCAGAGGACCCCCCCACTTCCCACCCAACATCGGGCCACGGAGGCCCCAGCCAACAACCCGCCAATGCGCCCCCTTCCCGGGTCGGGTCATTGGAACGCGAAACCCGGGAGAACGCCCCCACCCCAGCCCGATTTCCCGGCCCTGCACTCTGGGGACCAGCCTTTCCAATGCGCAACCCCCACCCCAGCCGCCCCATTTTCTTAACTCGAGCCGCGGGCGGTCGACCAGAGCGCCCACAGCCCCCGGCCAGGCTCGCAGGGGCTGGGACCCCGTCTCTCCGCCCTGCGCCTCACCCCCGCTCTGTCAAGCCGCAGCAGGCAGGGAGGGAGGAGGCGCCGGCCGGGAACTCACCCGCTCTCCCGAGCCTGCCCCGGGCGGCTCCCGGCCCTGGTTCCGTCTGTCGGTTCGCCCAGAGCCGGAGCTGCGGGTGCCGCGACAGAAGCCGGCTCTGCTCCGCCGCCAGCCTCCGCGCCGCCCTCCGGCTCCTCCCCCGAGGCGGGGCCTGAGCTTTGCCGGGCGGGGGTGCGGGAGACCAGCGCGGAGAAAGTGCAAAGGAGCGGGGCCTGACAGCGGCCCGGGGAGACTGGGCAGCAGGGAATTGAAGGCGTGCGGGACGTGGCCAGGCTTCCGAATAGTTTCCTTTACAATCTCCCTACCAGCAGCGTCACCACGGAAAGGGAAGCCAAGGACGGAATTCTCGCTCTCGTTTGACAGAGGGGCAAGTGAGGGCCAGAGAGGGCCCAGGGTCACGCAGAATGTGTGCTCGTTGCAGGAATTGAAGTCTCCCGCCGTGAGGGCCCGCACAGCCTGAGTCTAAAGGCTTCCCGGGACACCAGAGGCCCGACCAGGCTTGGCCCTGGGGACAGGTCTGCCGGAGCAGTGGGGCAGGTGGGAGCACGGGGGCCGTGGCCTGCGAGGTGGAATCGCATCATTTCCTCTTTCTGGAAACAAGCGAGGTGAAGCGAAGGAGGAAGGAAGTGGTCGTACCTCCGCTGACGTCTGCCACAGTTTGAGATGTGCAGATCTAGAAAGGGGCCGTTTCTGTGACTTTTTATGCTAAAAATATAAAGCAAAACACACCCGGTGGCTTCCATCATCTGACACAATCCTCTTTCCCAGAATGAAGACCCCTGCACCTAAGCACCAGCCTTTCTTTACACGACAATGGACTTAATCTTTCAATTGCTGTTAAGAGGACCCCCTCCCCCACCCTAAGAAGAAGAAAGTTAAAAACAAAGGGAAAACTCCATCCCCAAACATTCTCTGGAATCCACTCTCCCTGAACGCGGGCTAGAACAATAGGGCTCTCTTCTCCACAGAGGGCCTTGTTTCCCCCGCCACCCCAGCACCTAGCACCTCAGGGCCAGCCCAGCACCTAGCACCCCAGGGCCACCCCAGCACCTAGCACCCCAGGGCCAGCCAGCTGGGGGTGGGGCAGGGCAGGGTTGAAGTTTGGGGGTTTCAGGATGATACCCAGTTACCTCAATTTCCAGCAGCCTCCTTTGAAGGGCTTCTCTGGGTCCTTACGAGCAATTTTCTTTTCATGCCCACAGTGTGACCTGAGTTTAGTGATTTCCTGTTTGCAAAGGAAACAAAGCAACCTTTCCTGGGAGAGGGAAGACCTGTAGGTCTGTTCCAGAACCCAGCCCCCAAGGTCCTCTGAAAGCCCCCTCCCCACTTGGCCCCAGGCTCCCTCTGGGCTCATTAATAATCCAGTTGTGAATGACATTGTTCCAGGAGCATCAGTTAGAGAGCAGAGCAGGTGGGGAAGACAAAGTGATGTTTAAAATAACCCAAGGGGATCACCGTTCTCCGCAGAATGTTTCCATTGGTTTACAATGAAGAGCTGTGGGCTGGGAGGGCAGGAATCCATCTTACCAAGGTGAATGTAGAACACATGGAGCCTACTCTTGAAATGAAGCCTGTGAGCCACACGGGGCTCCCAAATCCCCACCTTCTGCTGTTCACTCACACCTTTTACAGTGTCAACGATGCTCAGAACAAGGCTGGAGGACTCACACTTCCCAATTTTAAAATGTACTCAAAGCTACAGTCATCAGGACAGTGTGGCATAGGCAGAAGGATGGACATATAGATCAGCGGAACAGAAATGAGAGTCCAGAAATAAGCCCTCACATTTATTGTGAGTGTTTATTTTATGAACCCCAAAAAGAAAAAGATTGTTAACGAATCTGTTCCTCTGAGTGTGATACCCTTTGATTGCATTAAATTCAGTTGAGGGGCCTTTGATTAGATTACTTGATAAGATCGATTTAGGACTTCTGCACTCAAATGCTCTACCCCTTAGCTACACCCCCCTGATTTAGGACTTTTGATTGGATGAACATCAGTGAGGCATGACACAGGTTGAGTCCCTGCCGCCTTTCTGGGTCTGATATAAAAGGACTCACATGGACAGACAGAGGAAACAAAAAGGGAGCTGGCATATTTGATTCTGCAAAGAAAGAGAGAGGACTGCTTAAGCATGAAGCCCCTAAGAGGCTGGGGCCACAGAGCAGCTCAAGAGACCAGCCCTGATATGTGCCTGAGAGCTTCCAGCTGAACTTGGGAAGATTGTGGAACAGCCAAGACTGATATAGGAGACCCAGAAAGAGACAAGCCCTATGCCAGCTGGCAGCTGAAATCGGGAAGAAAGCAGAGCAGCTGAGTCTGAGAGAGGAAGCCCAGAGGGGAAGGCAGAGACCAGGCAGATCGCCTGCCATCCTGCTTCAACACATGGCAGCTGACTTTGGTGAGAAAGCACCTCTTATGGTGCCTCGAGTTAGACTTTTCACAGCTTTGGAATTGTGACCTTTTATCCCAAATAAATACCCTTTACTAAATGCCCTTTATAAAAAGCCAATACATTTCTGGTACTTTGCAGCAGCAGCCCTTTGGCAAACTAAAACATTTACACTCAACTGATTTTCAACAAGGGTGTCAAGACAAATCAATAGGGAAAGAAGGGTCTTTCTGATAAATGGTTTTGCGACCACTGGATATCCACATGCAAAAGAATGAAATTCAACCCTACCTCACACCAAATACAAAAACTAACTCAAAATTGATCAAAGACTAAAAGGTAAGACCTAAAATTATAAAACTCTCAAAAGAAAACAGGCATAAATCTTCATGACCTTGGACTAGCTGTGACACCTAAACACAAGCAGCAAAAGGAAAAGAAAAACTGGACCTCATCAAAAGTTAAAACTTTTGTCCTTCAAAGGAGAACATCATGAAATGAAAAGACAACCCACAGAATGGGAGAAAATATTTGCAAATCATATATCTGATACTGACTCGCCTCTGAAAATATAAATAACTCTTACAACTCAACAATAAAATTCAATTAAAAATGGGCAGAGAATCTGAATAGACACTTCTCCAAAGAAGGAATACAAATTTCCAATAAGCACATGAAAAGATGATGTCAGGGAAATACATATCAAAACCACAATCAGACACCATTTCAAGTTCACTAGGATGGCTATAATCAATAAGACAGATAATAACAATTGCTGATGAGGATGTGGAGAAATTGGAATTCTCATCCATTGCTGGTGGGAATGTAATAAGGTGCAGCTCCTTTGTAAAACAGTCTGAAAGTTCCACAAAATGTTAAACATTGAGTTACCATATGATCCAGAAATTCCACTCATAGTTACTTTCGCAAGAGAAATAAAAACACACATCTACCACAACTTGCGCATAAATGTTCATAACGGCCAAAAATGGAAACAACTCAAATGTCCATTATCTGATGAATGGATAAATAAAATTGGTATATCCATAAGTGGCAGTTTGAAATTATTTTATGAATTCCAAAAAGACAAAGATTGTATCTCTAATCTATTCCTGTGGGTGTGATACCCTTTGGTTGCATTAAATTTGGTTGAGGGTCCTTTGATCAGATTACTTGATAAGATAGACTTAGGGCTTTTGATTGGCCTACATCAGTGAGGCTGACTCAGGTTGGGTCTCTACCCCCTTTTTGGGTCTGATATAAACGGAAACACAGAGAGACACAGACAGACACAGGAAAAGAAAGTCACCATATCTGATCCTGCCATGCGAGGCAGGACTAGAGGACTGCTTAAGCACCAAGCCCCCAAGAAGCTGGGCCCATGGAGCAGCTCAAGAGGAGATGGTGAGCCTGGAGGGGAAGGCTGAGACCTCGGCAGAGGGCGGCAGCCATCTTGCTTCGCCACGTGTCTGGACAACAGAATCAACTTTGGTGAGAAAGCACCTCTTATGGTGCCTCTGGACTTTTCACAGCCTTGGAACTGAGAACTTTTACCCTAAATAAATCCTGTTTATAAAAGCCAACCCATTTCTGGTACTTTGCATTGGCAGCCCTTTGGCAAACTAAAACACCATACAATCGAATAGTATTTGACCATAAAAAGGAACAAAGTTCTGATACGGTCTACCACCTTGAAAATATTATGTTGAGTGAAAGAAGCCATTTACAAAAGATCCCATTTATATGAAATGTCCACAATAGACAAATCTGTAGAGACAGAAAGTAGATTAGTGGTTACCTAGAGGTGAGGGAGAATATTGAAGAAAACCTTTTCTAAAATTGATTGTGGTAAGGATTACACAACTATATGAATATATAAAAACCACTGACTTGTACACTTTAAATGGGTGAATTGTGTGGCTTGTGAATTATATCACCATAAAGCTGTAACAACAAAAAAAAAAATTCACTGTACTCTGATGCTTGAAAGCAGCACTGACTGTGTTCCCAAATCTCTCCAGCCCCCAGGCAAGAAAGTCCCTCCCTTTATTTCTT
>JAQZBX010011697.1:0-42313 GCA_029593785.1 Cabassous unicinctus | reverse complement strand
GGGCCTCTCATATGGTAAACGGGTGTGCTATCCATTACGCCACACCCGCTTCCTGCCGTGAGGTTGCTGCATCAGCCCACCGCACCGCTCAGGCCGGCGTGCCCTCACAAGGAGGCCTCGGGACGCGAACCCGGGTCTCCCATATGGTAAACGGGGGCTCTATCCACTGAGCCACACCCGCTTCCATGCCTCTCCTATTTTAAAAAATATTTTACCACCAATAAACCATAGAGTTTAAGTAATAAAGTGGAGATAATGATTTTTAAAATATTTGTATGCTTTTCTCTTCTGCCTTTCCATATACATGAGTTAAGGTGTTCATCTGACTTCAAGAGATGTTAGAAAATTAGAATTATTAAGATTCATCTGTAGAAAAGAAATGCAATGATGTACAAAGAGTTTTCAGTTTCTGACGTTTAAATGGCATTTCACAGCAAGACAATAGGCGAATAGGCTTGAAAGTCAGTTGAAAACAAAGAAATGTCTAAATTCCTTTGCTTCCTCTTAATATATTAGATGTTAGGCCTAGACCACAAAGCAATAGAATTTCTCCTAGAGTTCATAGAAAATAATCCTGTCTGCTCTTAGGGTTTATCCATGAAACTGGAATCAGAAAGCTGGAGGATATTCAACAGAGGAAGTAGAAGAGGAGTCTGTCCCTGCTGGTCCAGGGGATGGTTGAAAGAACAAGACAAAGAGGTGAGGGGAGATTGAGGGAAGTCAAGTGTGTATGCCCATTTCTCTTCTTGGAGCTTTGGCCTGGTATTCTGGGTTGAACTGTATCACTCAAAAAAATATGTTCAAGGGGAGCGGATGTGGCTCAAGCAGTTGAGCACCAGCTTCCCACATGGGAGGTCCTGGGTTCAATCCCAGGACCCTGGTACTTCAAAAAAAAAAAAAAAAGATATGTTCAAGACCTAACCCTCATCCAGTGAATGTGACCTTATTGGGAAATATTATTGGGATATTATTAGCTAAAATAAGGCCAATCAGGATGAAGGTGAGCCCTAATCCAATATAACTGGTGTCCTTGTAAGGAGGGGAAATCTTGAACACAGAGATTGGAGACGATGGCCAAGTGACAACTGAAGCAGAGATTAAAGTGCTGCAGCTAGAAGCCCAGGAAGACCAAGCATGGCGGGCAACCACCAAAAGCTCCGAAGAGGCAAGGAAGGGTTCTCCCCTACAGGTTTCAGAGGTAGCATGGTCGAATTCGGAAGTAATTCAACACCTTGAATTTAGGCTTCTATCCTACAGAACTGAGACGTTAAACTTCAGTTGTTTTCAGCCCCCCAGCCTGTGATGCCTGTTCTGGCAGCCCTGGGAACTAAGACACAGGGAAGGGAAAGTAGTGTTAGAGGATGATGAGGCCCCACTCCCACCTGTGACTGCGGGTGGCGCCCGATGTGTGTACAATGCAGTTACACAGTGGGGGGCCCTCAATGTGTGGCCCCAGCCTTATTCAAATCCCAGAAGGTGGTGGATGCTGAGTGGAACCCTTAGATTTTAGGGCAACGTTTAGATCAAAAGATCTAGAGGCCGGATGGAGGGAGTGGGTGAGGATCTGCAGAGCACGAGTGAACATTTAAGGGCGGCTGGGGCAGTTGGGAGGGACACCTGCGTCCGGGTGTTGCCTAGAAAGAGCTCACTTTGAATTCACGGATTCCAGAGGCCAGAAGCAGACACCAGCAGAATGCCCAGAGTAAGATCAAATAACTGTGTCTCAGAAGACTCCAGCCAGTGCACACTCAAGGACCAACTTGAGATCAGGGGTGTGCTTTTACCCTCAAACGATACTGAGACTACAGTGGCCCTTCCCTCATATTCCAGAAGCCATATTATGAAAGGAAGAAGGGCAGATGGGAATGAAACCCCAACACTGCAGGTATGTTGCCATAGACTGAGTTAGTTCTAGAGAATGTAGAAATTATTGTTTGAAGCCAAATTGAAGTTAAACTTAATTGGACTAAAACTTTAAAATTTTCCCACCTTTCAGCAGTTAGGGGTTGGAAAGGAATTCAGATTTTAAAGCAGAACTTCTCACCTAGAAATCTTATTAAATTGCAGATTTAGATTCAATAAGTCTGGGAAGGCATGTGAGTTTCATTACTCATCTGTTTCTTACATGTCTTTCACTTGCTTGACTTTTTAAAATTCAGATTCAGATTCAAATTTTCCTTTGGCTAGAGAATTTCAAGGGAATTCTTTTTACAAAGATGTGTGGCTGGTCTGAAATTGTCTTTCTTTTGCTCTCGGAAATGACTCATAGATTATCTGGTATAGGAAAATAAAATTAGAGTATAACAAAATGTATTTTCACAATATATTAATTATGTTCCAGCAATTTTAAAGACATAACTTAAAAACATTCTGCACAAAGTAAGAATTTACAGGTCACAATTATTTGATAACAAAATGTCTAGATATTTTAAAAAATGTTTTTAATTCAAGAAACTTACTGCAATAAAAATGTCAAAGTCAAAGAACAAAAATAACAAATGAATCACTTTATGGCACAGGATACGATAAACGGATATATGTAACAGAGCACGTGGATTGTTGTGCTAGCAACAAAAAGGAGAAAAAACTAAATTAAACAAAAAATTCAGGGAGTGGGTGTTCATAAATTTCTAACTGAGGCTTGAGTTTTTAAGGACCAGGGGCTTTTAAGCATCAATTATGTTTTTTTTTTTTTTCCATTTCCAAGAAGTCTTTATTTTCAAAGTTAGTTCTTTTTCATGGCAATATTGACTTGTTACAATATTCCCGAAATCATAGTGAAGACACACATTTAACTGTTTTTATTTATTATTATTTTTTTTTAATTTTATTTATCCCCCCCTTGCTGCTTGTGCTGCTGTGTCCATTCGCTGCGTGTCTTCTCTGTGTCTGCTTATCTCCCCCTTGCTGTGAGGTCTTGCCGCATCAGCCCGAACCCGGGGCCTCTCATATGGTAAACGGGTGCTCTATCCATTGCGCCACACCCACTTCCTGCCGTGAGGTTGCTGCATCAGCCCACCGCACCGCTCAGGCCGGCGTGCCCTCACAAGGAGGCCTCGGGATGCGAACCCGGGCCTCCCATATGGTAAACGGGGGCTCTATCCACTGAGCCACACCCGCTTCCCAAACTGTTTTTAAATTTACTTCTTTCTGCGTTAATTCTTACTAGGGCCATTTACTGATTGTTCAATAGTTTGGCATCATACTTCCAAGTGGTTGATCCTACTCAAAATCCAATGTTGCTGTCTGTCCCTGTTTTCCCCCATGATGGGAGTCTAACTGTGTTGTTGAACTGTGTTGTTGTTGTGTTGCTTTATCAGTATCCATGCTGGGCTGAATGCAGTGGGCCCTCAGTTTAGATCTCCCTCAGATGCATCAAGTATGTTGGGATAAATTTATCACCAGTGAGCTAAAGGTGATAATCCTGAGTTCAGGAAGCTGGTGAGGGTTATTCTCCTCCTACTTTCGAGGGAATTTACTTGACAAGTGAGCTTCCCCCTAGCAAGATAACCGAAGGCAAACATGGTCTCATTTATGGCATCTCAGTTGGTGGTTTGTAGATGGTACCCATCCCTGCTTTACAGTGGTTGTAGCAGTTTGATATTATTGATGAATTACAAAAAGAAATATTGGATTGTATTTGTAAACTGGTCTTTTCCTCTGACGTATTAGAGTGTATTGGATTCAGAGGTTTTACTTTTACTTGATTAAATAATGATTAAGGCTTTGATTGGGTCACGTCAGTAGGACGTTGCATCACAAAGAAACTGCACTGCACAGAAGGGAGGTTGGAGTCTTGAGCTGGAGCCCCAGGAAGTAAGCACACAGAGGAGCTTGTTTGTGAGGAAAGAGAGAAGGCCCTGGGAAGAGAAACAAGCCGTTTGCCTAATAGTCTACAGCTGGCCTTGTGGAGATAACAGAGCAGCTGAGTCTGGAGAAATGCAAGCCCCAGGAAGAAAGGAACCCAGGACGCCTGAACCCTCACAGACGTTGGCAGCCATCTTGCTCCAACACGTGGCAATAAACTTTGGTGAGGGAGGTAACTTGTGCTTTATGGCCTGGTAACTGTAAGCTTCTACCCCAAATAAATACCCTGTATAAAAACCAGCTGATTGCAGGTATTTTGCATCAGCACCCCTTTGGCTGACTAATGCAGTGGTGAAGATATTTCTTTCCACATTAGTTGATAACCCTGGATAAGGAGTTGGGAGAGGAACAGAGATCAGGATGTCTTGGCCACATTTGCCTGATTATTCATATTCGGGGTTGGAGGGACTTAGTTTTAGTCATATTACTTTCAGTGTAATATTCATTTTATACAATCAATCATATTTTAGAAAAAGGAGAACCTTTTTTCCCTTATGAGGTAATAATATTTTCCTACTCAAAGCCCATCATTACCAGTCAAATTATTTTGCATGTGAATTAGGTTAAAATGAAAAACCCCTGGAATTTGAAGTTTTCAATAGTGAAAGATGGTGTTCACAAGTATTGAAAAAAATTAATATTTTTAAGGCAGAACTTCATCTCAGCAGTAATATTTCATGGAAGTATGTGAGAGCTATATTAAAAACTATCCCTTCCTACCCACTTCTCCACACCGCAAGTTTTCTCAAGTGAAAGTAGGTTAAAATAAAGCATTGAAAGGGCAAGGAATACTGTGAAGGCTTTCTGGATTTACTGGCTCAAGAGCATCTGTACTTCCCAGCGTGCACTCTCTCAGTGCAGCCCCTCTCCTTTCTAAACCATCGCCAACAAATTCTAGCCAACCTCTGACCTCCATGAACCCTGACCTCTTACTCTTCAACTCAGAAAGCCTGAGTTTGGGTTCTGTTTGGGTTCCTGCTTCCCTGTGCTTCAGCCCGGAAACTGCCTCCACATACAAAGCTGGTGCAATGGGAGGGAGGGGTCACCTTGCTCCCCGCTGCCCTTTTCCTTTTCTCAGGAACCACAGTTTTGAGATGTGTGTTGGCCAAAACCTGAAACCACCTTTTAATGTATTTTTTCCAGTTGTCTAGTTGTTTAAGGTAGGAGGATAAATTTCATCCCTGTTACTCCACCTTGACTGAAATTGGAAGTCCCCTTGCCTGTTTTTTTTTAACCTTTTCTCACACTTCTCTCCCAAATTTCACACTTTGCTTCAGTTATTTACTCTCTTTTTGTCCCTTGAATCTATAAAAAGTTTCATCTCTCTGATCCTTTTTATTTGCTACATATGCTACCTAGAATGCTCTTCTCCCAGATTTTTACACACCTCATTGGAGAGGAATTTTCTAACCACTGATGTAATTGTGATGTAATTCTCTACTCTGCTGTCAATTACTCTATTTTATTGCTTTCATTGCATATATCACTCTGAAAACACACTATTTATTTGTTTGCTAGTTTATTATCCTATTCTCATTCCAAAATCTAAGTCTCATCATGGCATGCTTTCCATTGTACCATTTCATTACCCGGTTCCCAGACCAATAAATGGAACAATAGATGCTCAATAAACATTAGTTAAATTAATACATAAGAAGTGCAGGCTTATCCCTATATTCTATGCTTTCTATATTTACAATAACTGATGATTGTAAAAATATCTAAAACCCTAAAGGTCACAAAATTAATAACAATACCGATATTCCAAGCAAATGTAGGTGTTTATATATCTGTTAGAATAGCTGTCAAGGGTGCCTGCAAAGTGGTTTTGTTTGGGTAGGAGGTTAGTTGATGATGTGAATATTCCTTCTAACTTTTCTCCTGCTTTTGTCAAGGTTTCTGATGATCTCCACATTGCTAACTCCAATGTTTAACCCTCTGTTCTCATTTTACATGACTTATTGGCAGCATCTGATAGAGTCGATCATTTCATTCTCTATAAACACATTCTTTACTTGGCTTCGAAGGATACAATGCCATATTCTTTTGGCTTTCTTCCTTCCCAGGCCACTTATTTGCAGTCTCTCTTGCTAGTTCCTCTTCACAATGGAGTGTACCAGAGCTCAGTCCTTAAACCCCTTCTTTACTCTCAACCCCTATATTAGTCTGGAACCAATGAGGAGATAGATCTCAAACAGTAATTTAAACAGGGAAGTTTAAAATAAAGAATTATTAAGCTATTACAGCAGAGTAACTATGACGATGACCAAAGAACTCTAACTGGTATCTTAGTGCTGAGGGAAAGTACTTAAAGAAGGACAAGTCTGCTACTGACAAAGATTAACATCATGCCAGAAAGGAAAAAATTTAAGGGACGTGTGGTATGTACCCAAAAAACCATGTTCTTAAATTTAATTCATTCCTGTGGGTGTAAACCTATTGTAAGTAAGACCTTTTGATGAGATTACTTCAGTTAAGGCATGGCCTGGGGTGGGTCTTAATCCTCTTACTGGAGTCCTTTATATGAGAATGAAACTCAAAGAGAGAAAAAGCCATGGAAGCAAGAAGCTGAAAGCAACAAAACCTGGAAGAGAAAGGAGAAACCAGGAGACGCCACCTTGTGCTTTGCCATGTGAAAAAGGAGTCCAAGATTGCCGGCAGCTGCTCTTTGGGGAAAAAGCATTGCCTGATGATGCCTTGATTTGGACAGTTTTCTCATTCTCAAAACTGTAAGCTTGTAAATTAATATTAAATTCCTATTGTTAAAGCCAAATGCATTACATGGTATCTGTTTTGAGCAGCCCAGCAAACTAAAACAGGACCCAAATTCATTTTCACAGATCAGGCAATGAAGGGGGCCACTTAGAGCTGAAAGCAATACATTGATAATTGCACAACACCCTTGGTGAGTTCTCCAGTCTCACAGCTTTAAATGCTGTCTATATACTGACAACTCCCAAATTGATATTTATGACCCTCACCCTTGCCCTAAAATCCAGAACTGTATATTCGACTTCTTACTCAACATCTATACTGGTTTGTTTAGACACTGAAACTTAGACTCCAAACTGAATTCCTGATCTCCTTCCTCCCTCAAAATGATATGAAACAAAACTATTCTACCTGCCATCTCTCCCTATTGGGTAAGGGCAACTCTATTCTTTCCATTTCTTAGGCCAAAAAACATGGTGTCATCCTTGGTTCCTCTCTTTCTCCCACACGCCAGATCCTATCAGTCTGATTCTACTTTCAGAAGACATCCAAAATCTGATCAACTTTTCACTTTGTCACTTCCACCATCCTGACCCAAGCTCTAATCGACTTTCATCTTATCATTGCCATAGCCATGTAGCACGGCAGCCAGAGAGATCTTTCTAAACAAGGAGTTAGATTATGCTAGTCCTCTGCCTAGCCCCCTGCAATGGCTCTCCATAGCACTTGGAGTAAAAGCCAAAATCTTTACCATGGCTAAAAAGCCCTTCATGATTTGGCCCTCTCTTACCTCTTAAATCTTCTACTTCTATCTCTCCCTCCATCTTCCACACCAGCCATGTCACTTGAACACCCTAGGCAGGGTCTTTGTATTATCTTATTTCTCTGCTTGGAAAACTCTTCCCCTGGTAGCGGCATGGCTTGCTCATTCCTTCACTTCCTTCAAGTCCTAGCTCAAATATCACCTTCTAAATAAAGCCTACAGTGATCATTCTATTTAGAATTATAATTTGTCCTCTTCCCACTGTGCTACTGCTCATCCCCTTTAGCTGCTTTATTTTTCCTTATGACAGTTATCACGTTCTGCATGTACATGTGTACATTTTTTTGCCAAACATAGAATTTTATTTGTATTTAATAATACATTGCTTCTTAGCAAAGGTAGTGAAACAAAGCTAGGGTTTTAACTCATTAATACCATTTTTTATTATACAATAAATGACATACATAATTTATTATATTTCGCTGTTCTCCCCAGTGGACTTTCCTTAAGGACAGGATTTTTGTCTATTTGTTCACTTTGAGTCTTCAGTGCCTAAAACTTTATTGGCACATAGGAGCTGCTGTATAAATATGGTTATATGAATGAATTCTACGGAAAAAAAATGTTATTCAGTGTAGTTTAAATACATTTCGTTGCAGTCACATTCTTTAAAATTGGTAGGTTATGTATGATACATGGGTTAGGTAGCAGATTGGGAATATTCTTTTAACAATAACACTCCAATGACACCAGTCAGGTAACTTTTGAAAATATACGTATCTCATAAATTTGTTCGCACACTTTGTCATGAGTGAATCAAGGCATGAACTAGAACTCTTGAGTGGAATTTGGTATTGGTACCCACCATGGTCCCTTCAACTTCTTCCCCCCTTTTTAAAGTTCTCCCTAATAAATTTGGACTCAAACTTAAAGAATTAGAAGGCAAGGTAGAGTAGAGATGCAATTCAAAATAAATTGAGCTGCACCTTATTAATCTGGAGGTTAGATTTCCTCTACACTTCTGTATCCAAACCCAAATTGCTTTGCACCATCTAAACAAACTCTCACAGAGCCATGCTCTCTACTCCTCCCTTCCTTTTCTTTCAGCCTCTTTTACTCCTGAACAACTCTTTTGCTACTTAATTTTGTTTATCAGTCTTCAGCAAATGAGAGTTAGAGGCAAGCATACTGAAAAGTTTGGGGGCAATGTGCAATCAAACTTGGAGGGAAGAAATAGCAAATTCAAAAGGCACAGAACTTTTAAATACTGCAGTGGATGCTCACTGACTCTGAGTCATCAGAGAAGTTTGATTATATATCCTCTCTCTTTGCAAGAAGGCATAGACAGGTGCAACATATTTGGGGAAAACTTACACTGAAAACTATGAAAAGAAGATAATATCTTTGGTTATTTTTGTAAATACGTAGAATTCTTTCTATGAGTTTCTAGTACAGTATTTTTTACCATTGGAGAAAGGAGTTATTTATAACATATTTGACACTCATCTACTTAGGATGTGAAATTAACTTATAAACAAATTTCCTAAAAGTTCCATCTATGTAGGCTTGTCTAGAATAATTGTATGTGTACAATTTTTGGTGAAACATAGAATTTTATTTGTATTTAATAATACATTGCTTCTTAGCAAAGGTGGTGAAATAAAACTAGGGTTTTAACTCATTTATTACCATTTTTGTTTGTCATTTGATGAACATCTGGTAATTTATAATAGAAATGACTAATTTGCCTATCAGCCATCTACTAAAAATTTTAAGATGTACTGCTACTAATTATGCATACTCCCATGTGCAAGCATACATATATGCACAAACGTGCAAAAACACTGACACAAAAGTGTATTTTGACATGATTATTTTGTACCTGTTTTGGTAACTCATTTTGTCATATTGATTGCAAAAAAAAAAAAAAAAAAGTTGGGAAAATGGGATTTTGTTGTTGAAATTTTTTAAAGATTTATTTATTCCTTCCTCTCCCCCTCCTCCTTATAGTTGTGGGTTTATAGAACAATCATGCACAAAATACATTCTCGTATACCACCCAATTATCCACACCTTGCATTTTAGCATGGAACATCTGCCACAACTAACGACAGCACAGGAAAATGGGATTCTTAAGGAAGGACTACAGGAAGTTCATAATAGATAATTAGGCATTATATTTCAGGAAGTTACACTAGCTCAACGGAGAGGGCCAATACTATGGTCTGGTTGGACTTATAAGTAAATTTCTAGGCAGTCACTCAGTGGATTAGACAATGTACTATGGCTGAGGCAGCTTTGATTCACATGAAGGGCTAGTAACTTTACAGAAGGTGGGAGTGGTAGATCCTAGCCATAGTCTTATAAATGAACGTTGTCATGAATGGATGGAGAGGAAGATTTACTGAGAATTTACAACAGGTACTGTGCTAAGAGCTCTTGCATGAGGCTACAGAGGGGAAATTCTCCCACAGCAGCAGCAATGCCACCTGTCACCTAGTTCTATCAGTGGATTCACAGTCGAGTCTAAAGGAAAAGTTTTATAGAAGTAAACTTAGGAAATTGTGTAACCATACGGGATGAAGCATTAACACCTGTTGCCTTGTTCTGAGAATAACAATTAGTAAAAGATCCGAAAAGGT
Organism: Cabassous unicinctus; assembly: GCA_029593785.1. Taxonomy (NCBI): domain Eukaryota; kingdom Metazoa; phylum Chordata; class Mammalia; order Cingulata; family Chlamyphoridae; genus Cabassous; species Cabassous unicinctus. The sequence continues at coordinate 32,329 of JAQZBX010011697.1, read as the reverse complement.
AAGGTGCATCTGTAGGGATCAAAGTACAGGCTGGAAGAGGGTCCTCCCACCTTTGCCAGCCTGAGAACTGGAGTTGGATTTTACCAAGGAGCTTGTGGGTTTCCTTACACATTTACCTACCTAATCTATATATCAGTCTGTTGAGGGAGTTATTTTTATGAGTCCTAATTTTGTTTTCAAGAATGAGAGAAGTTAAAATATGTATTTTGCTTAATTAGCAGTATGAGGGGAGCAGATATGGCTCATATGGTTGGGCATCCGTCTCTCATATGGAGGGACCTGGGTTTGATCCTTGGGACCTCCCGGTAAAATAAAGAAAAATATAGAAGGCACCCAGGCCGCCAGTCCCCGCGAGCGGGGGCACCATCAGGGCCCGCGAGCAGGTGAGCACCCAGGCCCTGCGCAGGGGTGCCAAGCCCTGCCGAGCCACGCAGCTAGATGACGTAACAGGAGAGTGACACAAGGGACAGCCAAGACGAGATGCACCGAAAAACCAGGAACTAAGGTGGCACAGGTGGCAGAACGCCTCTCTCCAACATCGGAGGTTCCCAGGATTGAATCCCGGTGAAAACAGGAGGAGGATGAGAAGAGAGGGCAGGAAACAGACACAGAGAATTGCCTAGCAAATGGAGACAAAAACAGCAAAAACGGGGGCAGTAGGGTTAATATGGATAAAAGTAAATAAATCTTTACATGGATGATCAGTGAAAGCTCATTCTAGAGAAATAATCCAAAAGTCATTTCAGCATTAAGGAGCCAGGAGCGTCATGTTCTTGAGGGATTTCATCTCATGTCAGATTAAATGGATCATCAAAAAACTAAAGATGATCTCTCACTGCAAACACTTTGCACCATTAGGATTACATTTATAATAAATACTATGGTTTACTTATATTTATGAATTTACAAAGTTGGCAACATAAAACATCCCAATTTTTGTTGCCAGTATTTCACCAACTTACTTCAGAACCCAATAGTTCTTATGAGAAAAATTCACCTGTTCAGAAAGCACTTACTTTCTTCTTAGACTTACTCCTTTCCTGTTGATAGTTAAACTCATGCTAAAGAATAGAGGTCACTGAGCTTTTATCACTCGGTTTCTAGATTCAGTTTCTTCCAACGGTATGTGTGTGGGTGTCTAATTAAAATAGTATGAACACAAGTTGCCCTTTGGCTATCAAGAAAAAATTGATTCTTTGCTCCGTTAGGAGGATTCACTAATGACAACTGGTTGGCTGATTAATTCTGTGATCTGTGACCATGAGTAGCTGAAAATTAACTGGCCCACTTTAGACTCAAACCTCTTGACATGATCAGCATGTTGCCTTAACTAGCTGAGTGCTATATACATGTAAAATGTTATAGAAAATTTCACAGCTTGCATATCTTATCAAATGAATGTTTTCTTCCAACTAGCAAAAGTGGGAGTTCAAATGTTTTATTGTAACACCTATCATCTAAAACAGTGAATGGTTCCCAAATTTAGCTGTCCAAAATCATCTCCAATCTACTAAATCATAATCTCCACAAGAGGCATTAGTTTTTTTTTGTTTTTGTTTTTAAGCTTCTCTAGGAAGTTCTGGTATACAGCTAGGTTTGAATGAAAGCCCCCTAACACTTGCACTCTCCTTTTGCAACTGCTTTTTAAAGTTTGTAGCACACTCTTTTGTATAGTCTTAATGATAACAAACTTCCACTTCAACGGTGGATCACATTTTTTAATCAGTTTAAGGCAAACCTGGTGACTAAGAATGCCTTGTTATAGAATTGTATAATATTAATTTTGTTAAAAATTTTAAGAACACTTTTCTTACGAGTATTGCAAAATAGCTCTAGAGAGAGGAAATTTTTAAATGTGATGAGTATTGCATTTATAGACTTTCACTTTGAAAGGCAACCAACCCCTGCCCCTTCCTCCTTCATTCAGGTAAAGAAGTTGCAGTAGGTTTGCTACAGTCTATTTTATATACACAGAAAATGGTTGTCTATTGCTAGAGCTTAAACTGGAACAAAATTTGCAGATTTTGTCCCTTGCCCCAATTGATTCCTTGCCCTTAGGTAAATTTTCTCAGTCTCTTTTGGTCTACAATTCCATTCCATTAAAAAAATCTGCCCAGTGGTTATTTTTTAAATGCAGAAGATAGCATGATGAGGGAATGAAAACTTAAGATTAATTCTGTTGGCACTGATAACTGATATCAGTTCTATAAGCCTATTATAAACAAAATAATCCACATATACCAAAATGCACAGCTAATATTAACAGTATTTCTCCTGTGCAGGATCTGTAAACATTTCATAGTACCAAATTCTCTAAGGAACATTTTACTAACCTACACAAACTTTCATCAAAATATTCACAAAGTATTTACCTTCAGACCTAAATTCAAATTATAAGGTTCTGTCTACTGTCTGCCAAAAGAATCAGTTGCTGGGTACATGTTTGGGCCCAAACTTCTGTACCCTTTACAATTAGTGGGATCTTGAACGAACTTTTATATCAGTAAGATTGAGTTTTTTCAAAGGCTCTTGGGAAAATCTAATGAACTAATATTGGTAACGTGCTTATCACAGTGACTGATACATCAAGGTGCCTTCAAAATCGGAATTTAATGCCACCTGAACCTAGCAGTCTGTCTTACATTTTCTACTTTTTACCTAAATGAAAATCAAAGATTAAAAAAAAAAAATCTCATTTATAAAGCCAAAAGTTTAACTTTTATACCATCAATATTGTCAGACCTCCAATGATCAAGTACAAATTTTGATGTTAGTTTTTTTAAGGCTTTCTTTCAAGATACTCAGTGATCATTAAGCACATTCATCCCAGATTTACTGAGCCCCTACACCCACATGCCAGACATTGTACTGTTAAAAAGAATCACGATGCAGAAAGAATCCCAAGACTTACAATTTTGATTTTCCCTCAAGAATTCTTATGTACAAGAAAGTTTTATATATTACTTGAGCTACACTTTGCTATAGGAATATTGAAACCTAACAATTTTATCAAGTTACTAAAAATACACCAGGTTACTTTGAGCTCTTTACATATAATTTTAAAAGTTATTTTTGCTTGGCTCACTTGAGGTCAACTTACACCTTGATATTAAGGCACAAATCACTTAGGTGACATATTTACAGAACAAATTTGCTATTTCTTAACTTATTAAATGAATGGGTTTTCAAGACCTTCTAGCTATTCATGTTCTCCTGAGACCTAGCTCCATTATCAATCTCTATCATTCTTGTCTCCTCTTACTTCTGACTGAATATTCAATTTGGTAAAGGAAAGGTAAACAATAAGGAAAAAAATTAATTCTAGATTTGAATTTGAATTAAGCATCTACCCATGTTACCCACTTAAGACTGTAAAACTTGCACTAAGATCAGGGGCAAAAGGACAAGATATTTTCTGTTAAATAGACACATTTCAGAACGGCAGCCATCACCTTCCCTGCTTCCCCCTCCTACCAAAGGCTGACATCAGCAAATAATATTCAAAGTAAAAATCTCTAAAGTTCCGTATTGATATATGCTTCATGTATCATCTTTAATTTACTAGTCTATTTTGTTCATGTGAAAAAATGGTTAAAAGCTAAAGAAAACGGTTAAAAATTTTAAATGGAAAATTGTCATCTTTCAACACGGAATTGGTTCTTGAGTCAGAACTTAGGGTCAAATCTAGGTCCAACTCTTGGATTTGCCATTTCCTAGCAGTACTCTTGAGCAAAAGGGGTATAATAATGGTTCTTATTATATACAGCTGATGTGAGGACTACTTAAACAACAATATAATGCACTCAGAACTCAGTGTTTGGCACATGGTCAACACTTAAGCTATTATTGTTTAACATTCATAATTATTCCTGCCTTTGAGAGTAGAAATGGTTTATAGTTACTTCTGCTAACCTGAAGTGTTTTAATATCCAGATTAAGAGTGCAACTTATTAAAAGCTAAGCACCACATAGTAAATGAGCTATCATTTTGATATGTAACAGCTTTCCTTCCAAGACTGACACAATCTAATAGTATACAATCTGTTAACTTATAAAAACTTAAGTTATAAAAACTAAGCCTTAGTAATAGATGGGCAAAGACAAACTTATGTAATACTGGTCAATTACTCAGAGTATTTAAAACTGTACATAAGCAACATTATCTATAATTTTAACATTATTTTCCAAACTGAGAAACTAAATATGTAGAAGTCTGAGGTGATGCCAATATACTATTCTAGAGATATAGGTGTATCTTCAGATCACTGGTTCTCACCGAAGCCTTTCAACATATGGAAAGGATAGAAAAACAATGTGCCTCACCTACGACAAAGATTCTTATGAGGAGGCATGTCGGCATCTCAGGAGTTGGGAGTGGTGCATGTATGGTGGCAAAGCCCCACAGGTGATTCTCATTCTAGTATATCCTTCTGAAGAGGCATGCATGGATAACATGCATCCCTTCCCCCTCCCCCTTTTTAAATTCACTGACATAGAGAATCCTTGCAATCACAACCACTTTTTATTTTGTGAGGCTGTGTGTTCCCTAATTGCAATGAATTTTCAATCTTTAAATAATATAACTAGAACATAATTCAAAATAAACACTGTCCTGGATTCAAAAATGATAGAAGAGAATTACAATTTAACAATTGCTGAAAAGAGATTACATCATTTTTGCAGTTTAAAACCATATATCCACCCTCCTAAAATTCTTCAAGTAAGTCACCAAAATTTATTCACACAAACAGGGTTGAATGGTTAGGATGCATTATTCTTTGAAATGAAAACATAAAACTGTGGAGAAAAATACCAATAATGACCTCCTGCTGAAAAGAAGTACAATGTCAAAGTGTGTCTTGTTATGAGCTTTGTAAGCGAAAATAAAACTTGAGCCAAAATACAGAAACATTTTAGGTGCTCTAATTTCAATGAAAAATCACCAGCATTCCCCAATCATTCAACTGTAATTCAGAAATGTGTTTTAATATATTGATAAGCATTTAAAAGCACAAATATCAAATCTGTGCTCCAAAACTAACAGGCATGTCTCTCTAGATTTGATTTGTACATTCACAGTAGAGACAATGGCATGTAATTTACTGATTTTTAATGGTTTTTAACTAGCACTTAGATATTATTTTAATGTCTCATTCAGATTTTTAAAAATTGAAGTTCTTACATCTCATATTAATTTGACAACAATTTGAGCTGTTCCATTTTGCAAAGTGTATACCATTTAAATTGGGCATTCAGAGCAATAAAAAACATTCTCAAACCTGAAATACCAATACCTTCCTTTGGAGAACCATCTAACCATTACGGAAATTCCAATTATGTTAAGTATCAGAAAAGTGAAATCGTACAGCTTTCCATGTTACATCTGACTGACTACTGCTGAAGTATGGTAAAAGTGTCCTGAGAATAATGTTTGTGATATTTTCATCTGCATTTTAATTACATCATGTAAAATGGAAAATGTAGAGATTAAGAGCATAAGGTTTATAATTCTACAGTACAAATGGAGACAAACTTAAATGCAATAAAAGCATATTTGTAAGTCTAAAAGGAAAATTATAATCCAAGACGCATGGGGAAAAATATTTAAGTGGAGTTTTTAATCCAGATTATAATTCAGTTGTAACTTGACTATAAATTTAAACAGAAACCATCTTCTGAGACATACATTCTAATAAATGTATTGACAGTACTTACAGTCAACGAAGGGTCAGTTATTGGAACTTATTAACATTTCACTTTTCCACCCAAGAGAAATCTATAGTGGTTTGCCCCAAATACATATTTGAAACATTGTCTTATGAAAACAAAATTAAATAAAATTGAAGATAAAAATACTCTGAAGTTAAAATAAAGCAAACTACAGTCCTTGGCAGATAAATCAGGTAAAAAACATTGGTGAAAGTTGGAAGCACAGGATAACTGACATCAATCTTCAGCACAGAGCACATCTTTGAAAATGTGAAATGATGACTCCTTGGAGGACAATAGCTAAATATCCAAGAATCATCAGGTTTGAAAAATATTGCTTAATCACTCTCCAAAACACAGTTAACTGCAAGAACTGAAGATTTCATTTAAAATATCAAGGTAATCATATTTATTGCATCTTTAGATTGCATTTTAAAACAGAAAATTAATAGTGCACCACAGCTTCACCAAAATATATATTTAAGGTCAAGGGAGGGCAGGGAACCTAAGATTTATAAACAAAGTGTAGTCTGTATGTGCTTTTCAAAGAGGCTGAAGTAAATATAACCAGCTGCCAACTTTGTGCTCTGACATACTTGAATTAGTGGGTATGTGTATACTAAATTCATTTATTTTTGTCTATAATAAATGAAATAATAACACCGCCCTATACAATCCACTATTAGCAGAGTACAACAGCAAAAAATTATTGTACAATTTATACATACTAAAATATTTTCTTTCTCTAGAAATAACTCAGAACAAAACCTAATCATTATAGGACTTAATTTGGGAGATCTCAAATTACAATGGAAAAAAAAATCAGGGTGTATACTGAGCCCAAAACAAAGGTTCCTGGTCATAAGGCTATAAGATTAGTTAAGTGCAAGTGGTAGAATAAAGCATGCTCAAGTTGTATGCTTGGGTCTTTGTATATTTATCAAACCTTTAAATTAAACAAGACTAGCTAAAGAAAAGTCTTAAGCAGAGCAAGATAATTGGGAATGCTGTCATTTCTTTTACCATTTTTGTCACCCAACTTATACAATGCGCAAAGTGCTAAGCAACACTACAGAAACACATTTACATCAACACTGAAGACCTGGGGAAATGAAATCCAACAATTTTATTTTAATGAGCTGTGTTTTCTAAATTTTTGTTTTATTTTTCCTGTTTTCATACAGTATTGAAAACAAAACGCGGCACATTCACATTTTCCCGAGGAACTGTAAAGATGATCTCTACAGGGATAAACGTTGAAAAGCCTGAAGCTCAATCAATTGATGTTGAAAACTCTCAAAGGGAGTAAAGGCTTGATCTGAATGGTCTAGAACATGTACTGTAATTTAATAGAAGAGATGGTCGTCTTAGTATTTAATGATTTAAAAGAACTTCCAAGTCCATGCGAAGAGTAAAGTCCAAGAATAAATCAAATTTCTGAATGCATTTTATGCTACATATGTGTATACTTTGCGATCCTCAGGTGTTCGTGCCAAATATTCTCTTTCAATAAGTCCTTCAATACGTTTCTTAATAACAACTGGACTTGGTAAGAATCGAGCCTTCAACTGCTGTGTTACCTAAAAAAGAAGATAAAAAGACTAATTCCTACCAGTAAATTAAAAAAACAACATTTTCATATAAACACATAAAAATCCCTTTAAATAGAAACAATGACAATTTCAGACTCAGTTATTTAATTATCAAAGTTAAAAGTACAGAAAAATTAAGAAAGGTTTTATTTGAAAATGTTATGTTACTTTCCCGTATCAGCACTTGAATGGTGAAGTGGAACTGTAGTTGGCTATTTCAATTAGTTAGAATATTTTAGTGTGACTATATACGGCCCTATCATTTACATTTTGATGGCATTATCTACTGGCTTCCAGGTTACTCTTCCAATTCACAGAAATTGGGTAGCATAATGTTATATGGTTCAGAACACAAACTCTAGACCCAGAATGCCTAGGTTTAAATCCCAGCTCTTACTAGGTCTTAGACCTTGGGACAGTTACTTAACCTCCTGAGGTTGTTCTGCATAATATATGAATAGATGTAATGCTTCAGAATAATGCCATTAAGTGCTACTCTTGCTTTCTCTCCAACTGCTAACAGGATCTGAGGTACTGAGATATCAGTTATAATATGGCAGCAGCCAGTTTGACCATGCAGAACCTAACAATCATCTTGTGTATACTACTTTAATGTTCTTAACCCTGCAAAGGAGACTGTTTTGCACACAGCCCTGGGCCCTGCCCAGGTTCTAAGGAAGAGGCATATTCAATAACATCCATGTTACTATATCTACCACCTTACCGTATCTCCTCATCCCATTTTTTTTCTTTTCAACCCCACCCACCCCCACGCCCGATGGCTCCCTTGTCTGACTGCTCGTCTTCTTTAGGAGGCACTGGGAACCGAACCTGGGACCTCCCATGAGAGGCAAGTGACCAACTGCTTGAGCCACTTCCGCTCCCTGCTGGTTGCTGCGGTGTCTGCTTGTCGTGGCATCTGTTTGTTGTGGCGTCTGCTCATCTTCTTTAGGAGGCACCGGGAATCAAACCTGGGACCTCCCATGTGGGAGGCGGGCGCCCAATGAGCCACATCCGCTCCCCCTTTTTTTTTTTCTTTAAGCAGCCTTTCCTTATCCTTAGGATATAACATACTCCAGATCTTCCTATCTTAAAAAAACAAAAACAAAATCCAGAACCCTCAACTCAATACTTAATCCTCTAGTACTGCTCTTTCTGTACTTTCCCAAGAGCCAAGAACTCAAAAGACAAACACTCTGTTGGTGGTTTCCACCTCCATTCTCTTCATCCAGGCACTGCCCTCAGATGTCCACTCTTACTGGTCTAATGAAACTGCTCTGGGAAAGCTAACCGGTCACCTTTGCCAATATGCCTTAAGTGTTGATGTGACTTGGTTTTCTTATGATTTTTGACATTACTGACCACTAGGCTTCTTGTAATAAATTCTCTTCCTATGTCAAGGGCTATGATCTTTTTTGGTGGCCTGTTTTCTTTCTTTTTTCCTCCATAGCAGTGGTTTTCCAGTTTTCCATGTATCAGAATAGTCCAGAGGGCTTGTTAAAAAATACAATTACTGGGACCCACCTTGAGAATTTCTGATTCAATAGTCCTGGGTTAGAGCCTGAGAATTTGCATTTCTAACACATTCCCAGGTGATGTTGTTGTAGCTGGTCCAAGGATTACACTTGGAGGACCACTGCTCTCTAGGCTTTCCTTTTTCAGTGTCTCATTGCCCCTTACATGGTGATGAGGGGATCGTGGGTCTATCCTCTAGTTTCTTTTCTTCTTGCTCTCCATACTATTCCATAACCATGTTTTACCAAACTCCCATATAGTGAATTATCAATTAAATTTCCAGCCCTCACTTTTCTCCTAACTTCCAGTTGCCTACTGGATACACCAAAATACAATAAAGTCACCTTGTACAAAATTAACTGACATTTGGGCCACTGCAATTGCCCTTTATCCTGAAAATTTCCTTTCCTAGTTAAAGGGACAAACCTCTACTGAAGGGTTGAAGCCAAAAATCTAAGAGTCATCCTCAATTCCTCCCCCTCATTTCTCATTACCAGTAAATAAATCCTTGTCAATTCTACTTCTCAACCATCTCGATTCAGTTCTCTACCCTCTACCAGTACACCTTAACTCAGGCCTTAACTCTTACCGGACTATTTTAACGGTCTCTCAATGGGCCTTCCCTTCCTTAGTTGTCTAATTTGTAAAACAGAGGTACTCAATAAATGATACTAGTTATTCTTAGAAATAAAGCTAGTTTAGTTTTATACAGAATTATTAAATAGCATTGAAAATCTTTTCCTTTATTCTCCATCATTTTCATACAAACATATTAGTTCTTTTGCTTTTTCTACATTAATCCAGACTTGAAGTGCTCTCACCTCTGCCACTAACACATTGTGTTGCATCTTTTTCCTCGATTTCATTATCCTCACTATAGCAGCTTCTATCTCATGTTTTCTGTCATCATCTACTTTCTGCCTTGTTTCTTTCCTTTCTGGGTCAGATTCACCTTGTTTGGCAGCAACTAAAACAGAAACAAAGCATTTCACCATGAAAGTAATGAAAAAATTTGGTTTATAAGAAAACAATATAATTTAGTATTATCCACAGGTGAAAAAAACCTATTTTAATATTTAAGTAGACACACGTACTTATTAATTCAAGTAAACACTGAAGAAGTATCTAATTCAATGTTTATTTTAATAAGTTTAAATAATAGTGATCTAAAAATCTAAATTCTCTTCTTTAAAAGTTAGTAATTCAGTTTTACAAAGATAATAAAGCCAATTTTATTTTTATAAAATAAGATTCCTTTCCTGGAAGAAATGCGGCAGCTGGATATCTTCAGTAGTAAAATTATCAGTACAACAATTTCAATGCTTACGACTTCCATAGGTCAAGCAGTGTTTTACCACAATGGCTCCTGATTAAACCTCACCAAAAGTATCCCAGATAGATGAGTATCTGTTGTCTTATCAACTCAAAGTGTAGTCATAATCTCGAAGGCTTTGAGGGGAGTAAAGGGTATAAGATTCTATGAGCTAAATAAATAATTTAAAACTACCACTAGAATGTCAGTTAAAAGAACTCCACTACAGTTTAGTAATTCATTTGTACTTCTCACCCTATTCTAGGATTCTATTATCTAATGGTTTCTTGTCATATATTTTATTAATACTTTTTATGTTATTTTGTCATGATGTCTAATATTTACTACATTTCAGTTTCAGGGGAAGTGTTAGTCTGCTCTTCCCTATAATGTTCAAGGCAACTGCTAAGGGATTAAATAGAGAAGTCTCTTTCTCCTACAACTTTGCTCTAATTAAGTAGCAAAAAGAGAACACATAACTATGAATTTCTGTTTATTTAGTTACTGATACAGGTAAATGTGAAGTTTCTAGTGGTAAAAATTGCAAAATTAAAAAGCACATTGCTGACATGGGCATGAGCACAGCCATGAGAAAGGAGATTGTACAATTCAGAAAATCATTCTTTTATGCCTACCCATCCAGCTATGTGCCTTCTAATTAGAATCCCTTTGTGAAGAATACTGCTTTCAGTATCATTTCCTAAAGAAAAGATAATAACTTAGCAAAAATGAATAAAATTAGATTAAAACAGACTACTAAGAAAGAATAATGCTTTTCCTCAAAAAAATAAAAATAAAAAAATAAATAAAATAAAAAAAGACAGAGACACTGGTCTAGATTAAAAGGAACCGAAGAGGTATAAAAATCAAGTGTGATATGACTGAATCCTGGATCTAAAAAGTAAGGTACGAAAGCATTTTTTTTGAGACAACAGATGACATCTAAATATGGATGTCCTCCTTAAATACCTGTGGAGAGGGAAATGGGGAAGATTATGGTGATACAATATGAATTGTGATGCTCTAAAATATGAAACTATGTGAGGGGGGCAGGAGCTCACTCCTCCCAGAGCCTAGCACAATCCTCTGTACTTAGGGAGAGCCTAAGAGATGGTGTGTGCTAATGCATATAAGTACATGTGTATCTATACTTATGCTTGTGGAAGGGAGAGAGAAGGCAAGTGGAGGGGGGGAGGTCTATGGAAAATACTGTAAATACAACAAAGCTAATTGTTTTCAAAGGTTGTGTTTTGTGAGGAATACTTTTTAACTTCTTTTCTTGAACTTCCATTACTGGCTACAATATAAAAAGCAGCATAAAACTTTAAGGTAAGAGTCTCTGATTATTTATGTTATTGAGCCTGAGAGCTTTCTCCAAAAGGCAAACATGTATTTTGACAAGTACATGGTCACATTTGTCACCAGAGAAAAAAAATGACTGATAGAAAAATAATAATATAAGAATCATGCCCAAATGAAAAACATTACACAGAATTTTAGAGCTGAGAAGTACTTTAAGAGATCACCTAATCAAATTCATCATATATAATTAAATACTAAACAGATACTTAACACCAAAAAATAAACATCCACGAAAAGAGGACTATTTTTCAGTTTTGATAATAATAATATCCAACAATATGACTGGTAGGCATGATGGAATCTTGGATTCCAACTGGATAAAGCAGGGAGGGATTAGGTAATTCAGAAATCTATTATCATACATTTTCCTCCAAATCTGGGATACATATAAACCCTAAAACCCAAAACCTGTATCTGCCTAAAACTGTAAAGTCAATCATACCTCTTGCACCAGAGGAAAAGATAGTTATTTCATGACTCTCATTAGCACAGTTATGCTGTATTTTCAATATACGCCTGTGTCATGAAGACATGGGGCCAATTTTGGCCAATGAAGATTACAATGATATAGTTTGCAACTATGCAATAAAATAGTCAAGGCTTTTTACAACACCCAGCTTTATATAACATACACATAAAATTAGGGTTAAAAAGGAAAACAAATTAAAAATGTGTATATAAAGTTCTTGAACAAACGTATTCTGGTAATCAATTAGATATTACTAACATGTCTTGTAAAACTGTATTTCATTTGTTGAAAAACTCATGGAAATTAGTACTTTTTCACACTATGAATTACTTTTTAAAATGCTACTATGCTTGGACACAACTGCATTTTGAAAGGAACACATATCAATAAAAGCTGCCTTATTTCTTAAGCCAAAGTGTTATGCAGGACAAAGAAAACATTACTTTTTCTCCTCAAGACAGAAATCCAACAGATCAGAAATTTTTAAGAGAAAAAAAAAATTAATTACAGATACCTGTTTGAATCTTGACTCTGTGTAGTTTGGATGTAAACTGGTCATTAACTGTAAATATGTGACCATTTTCTATTTCCTTGGACTTGGGTTCTTTTGTAAGAACCCGTTGTGTTGGTTTACCACAGGCGAGGGACTGTAAAGCTCTAACCAGCTCTCTTTCAGGGATATCGGTCTCTTGTTGAATTTCCTGAAATTTCAGCAGATTGACATTAAACTCTTTGAAAGATTAAATTGTATTAGTTAATTAGCAAGTAAAATTAATCAAGCAGTAGAGGTAATTCCACTAAAGAAATAATTTACAACAAAAAATTCTCAGAACACTGGCACTTCACTAAAATTTCACTTATTTGAGCAAAGTAAAGGGTGATTCATATTTAAAATATTGAAAAGACCATGTAGTTTTTTTGTTACTTTCAGGAGATACAATGCCTAGTCTAAAAATGTCATCCAGTAGAGATGATTCAGGACCTGTTTTAATATTTAGGCAAAAATAGTTCACCAACAAATAACTGCTCTCAGAAGCTTATCCACATTATCTTTTCTTAGCAACTCTTTCATAGAAAGAAGCAAAGTAAGCCTGAGTTCAAATCTTTCACCATACAATCCAAATTGACCACATTTACTACCTGAAAGACCAAATGGGCAAAAAAAATTATATATAAAATACCTGATAATTAACAGTAAACATGAAAACCAACAAGAAACCTGCCTTGAGGTTCATGTGATAACTTTTGCTACATATACTGTATAAATAAAACTTAACACTGAAAATCAAAAAGAAAAGCCGTTGGGGAAAGAATGCAATTTAAGTATAAATATACTATACTCTCCTCAGTTTTTGTCAACAGAATGGTGTGACAGCTTGAAGCTAGGTGGATGCCAAAAGATCATGTCCTTAGAGCGAATCCATTCCTGAGCCTGTAAACCTATTGTAGGTGGGACCTTTTGATTAAATTACTTCGGTTAAGGGCCTTTGGTTGGACTGCGTGACTAGGGCAGGTCTTAATCCTCTTACAGGGGTCCTTGATAAAATGCAATCAACAGAGCTGCAGAAACAAAGAAAAACTTCTAGAAGCTAGGAGAGAAGGCCCCAAGAAACAGAAGCTGAAATCAACAAAATACAGAAGCTGAGAGGAGGCCACTGAAGCCAGAAACTGAAAGCAACGAGGCCCAGAAGAGAGGCGAAAGATGACTGCCCATAGTTGCAGCTTTTGAGGAGAAAGCACCTCCTGATGAAGCCTTGAATTACACATTTTTCTTGGCCTTGAAACTGTAAGCTTTTAAACTAATAAATCCCCAATATAAAAGCCAACTCATTTCTAGTTTCTTGGCAGCCTTTAGCAAAGTAAAACAGACAGCAAGAGAATTTTCAGCTTTTTTAACTTAGTCTCTACATGACCACAGGGGTGTATGATGGGACAAAAATCTCCAGACTAGGATATATAGCTTTGATTCACTGTATAAAGCTGATTCTTTCTCAAAAGTAGCTTTTATGCATGACTGTTCTGTAAACCACAACTTCTCTAAAAAAGGGCAAAAAAAAAACAAAAAAAACCCATCCCAAACCCAGTTTGTCAGCTGTCCCCAGAGTTTCTGATTCAGTGGGTCAGGGGTTGGGTTGATAATGTACATTTGTGACAAGTTTCCAGGAAATGCTGATGCTATTGGCCCTGCAATCACACTTTGATAACACTGATCTAACAGAAGGTCCATGTGCCAAATGAAAAATGAAGACTGAATACAAAGTAAAACTGAACAGACACATTTAGGGAAAAAAATTCACCTCATGAGCTAGCACCCTAGAAGCCCAGCAGGACTAGTCACAGGTGATCACAACGTATGTAGGCTTGAAGATTCTACTCTAATTATGGAATTGCATCTCTAGTTTAAAAGTCCACTAAAACAACATGACAGATTCTTGCCCCCCAAAATTAGATATGAATAAAGTTTCTGAAGACATAACTCACCTTCAGTGCTCATATTTCAAGAATTAGACCCTCAATGAATAGTGCTGATGGTAGTGCAACACTGTGAATGTAATTAACATCTCTGAATTATATATCTGAATGTGGTTTAAAAAAAAGAAAAGGCAGCTCAGGAAGAGTGGGTATGAAGATGGTAATGTTCAATTTACTTGACTGATCTGGAAAGACTTTCTCTCTATCATGAGAGTCTTTGGGTAAGTTTATGTTTTTCTAAAGGACTATCATATAAACGAGAATTCAGAGAATTGTGAATTTCAGTGATGGTGCAACACCATTACTCCTCTGTTTCTTCAAATAATCTCTGGCTTATGCCTGCCTATTTTAGACATTTAAAATACTGTAAATGCTAAACTCAGCAAATTAAACAAATGGTATTAATTATTAGACTGGCAATGGTGATTATGCTCATACTACAAGTGACTTATTTACACATTTTAATTACAATTTAACGAAGTTTAAAGAACCAGAAATACTTTTTTAGGTGATCTTTAAAAATTACAGATTATCCCCAGAGATAACCATTGCAATTCAATCTGTATCCTTCTATACCTTTTCCTACACATTTATGAATACAAATATACACATAAACATGCATGTATGTACATGAACACACCTAGCTACACATCAGTTTTAGTGCTGAAACAAAGGGGATCATAGCATATGAATTTTTCTATTAATTTCTTGAATATTTTTCCATGTAAGTTCCTAGAGATTAAAGGTATAGGGAATTCCATAGTACTGCTATGTGGATGATCATTAAGAATATATCCAATTTTATGTGGGGGTGGGTACATAGCTATCTCTGAGCACAAAAGCCAGTTTTTCTGAAGCAGATTCTGGAAATACACTTGCTTCCTCGAAAAAGTTATAAGAATTTTACATTTGCTAGATAATGGCAAGCTGCCTTTTAAGTCACTTAACAATTTTACTCCCACAACAAGTGTACCTGTATCCATTCCCTCATACTCTGAACATTGGATTTAATCTTTTGCTCATCTGCTAGACGAAAAATGGTATCAAATTATTTCAATTTGTACTTCCATGACACTGAGAGAAAAGAACAACTTTATACTTACAGGGTATGTGTAACTCTTCTTTTATGTTTTGCCTATTCATATTTCTTGCCTGTTTTTCTATTCAACTATTTATTATTGGTGCTGCCTGTTTTTCAATTGTTACATATAATCAGTAATTTCTTCCCTTCTCTTATCTTTTAACTTTATGCTATTTTGTCATATAGATATTTTATTACTTTTTATATAGTTAAATCTCAATCTTTTCCTTTGTGGCTTTTGTAATAGATTTTAAAAAGGTCTTTCTCACCTCAAGGTTACCTAAACATTCTATATTTTCTTCTATTACTTTTATAGACTTGTACTTAGATACATCTATCTGTATTTGACATGACATATGAATCTAAGGTCTCCACACTACCTTCTTCCCACAATTATTTTATTTCAATCTGATTAGAAATGACAGATTTATCACATCCCAAACACCAACATATATGTCAGTCTGTTTCTAGACTCTCTATTTTGTTCAAATGAGCTACTTGGTCTCTACCTTTTAAAAATAACTTTTACTTTATGGTATGTATTGAAATGAGGAAAAACTCCTTCCTCTCTCACTAGGCTTGGCTTCTCTACCGTAACCTCTCCAAAAAAAGTTCTGACTATTCATGTCCATTTCCTTGTCCAGATGAATTTTAGGTCCTCCTTGTCAAGTTTCATTTGGGGTGGGTTGGGGGGTCGGGGAGGGGGGGGGGCAAAACAAAACTTCTTGGGATATTGACTGAGATTTCCTTTAATTTACAGATAACAACTTTAAAAAAAAGATTGACACCTTTGTAACATGTAGCCCTCCTACCTACTCAGGTACACATACCCTTTTATATTCTTCTTTCTTTATAGTCTTCTTGGTGTGTCTTCTACATTTTTTATTAAAATGAGTCCTAGGAAGTTTATGATTCTTATTATAATTAAAATATCCTTTTCCTCATGTCATTTATCTGTTGATTAATACTGATTTATTTTTAAACCAAATTACTCTAAGAGAATAGTTTCTATTTGACTATCATCTACTGGCTAAGTAGACAACCATACTTTCTACAATTTTTTAAAGATTTGTCAACTCCTTTATGATATACATTTCACTCTTTTTTTCTTTTCTTAGTGTATCATGACCTGTAGAAAAAGGCTGAAAGTAGTAGGAAAGGTAGTCATTCTTATCGTGTTTCTAACTTTAATGGGATGGTGGCCAATATTTCACTACTAATTACTGTTTAAGTCTCTGATTATATAGCCTTATGACATTAAGGGAATCTATTTCTATTCTTAAGTGGCTAGTAGGCCTCAGCCCTGAAATAAGGAATGGGTGCTGACTTTTATCAAATGCTTTTTGTATGTCCATTGAGAGCATTAAATGTTCAGCTGATATTATTATGATCTCTTAATAAATATGTTTCCCTATCCCTATGCTGTCTCTTTGTATTCCAGGGATAAATTCTATTTGGACAAATGGATTATTCTTTCAACTCAATGCTGAATAGACTTGCTAGTGTTTTATTTAAGATTCATACATTTATTTTGAATAACTGATAGTTTTTGTTTTTTCCTTGTTCAGTGTTAGTAATAAGGTTATGCCAGTCTCAAATACTTACCAGAGAAATATGTGTATTTTGCTTTCTGAGTTCAAAGTTCTCTAAATAACCTTCAATTTAATTTGCTAATTGTGTTATTCAAATCTTCTATATCTTTTTTTTTTATTGTCTGATATAAGTATTGCTTTTAACCACAATCGGTTTTTATAATTGAGATTTATTCTTGGAAAATTTTTTAGACGTATAAGTAACACTCAAAAAAAATATGTATTAATAACTACTACCAATACTGCCTTCAAAAACCAAATGCCTGTTAATGAAATCCACTCTATTTCCTATTTTCAGCTGTTTTAAATCACAATAAATTAACTTTATTTGATATATATATATGTATGTATATACATATATATAAAGGAAAAAGCCTCGGCTTTTTCTACTACTATGGGGTAAATAAGACACTGCAAATAAGTTTTGGGATTATCTGTTATGCAGTATTAAATAACTAATATACCACTTCACTGACTTCATGAAGAAAGATTAAAGATCAATTTCCTTGAAAATTAATATAAAGTTAAATTACTTTTAATTCTCTTCTCTAATTTGTACAGATGACTTCTGTAAAAGAGCTGGGTGACAAAACTTACACAGCCAAACTGTAGAGAAACACACAGCATGAGAAAAGATTAAATGTGATGTGCCTTATCACAATGCCCCACAGTTTAAGCCAGGAGGCTTAGAAGCCACAGGCATGGTATTTTATATAAGCTTCAGACTTCTGGCCTATGATTTAGCTGAACTCTTAAATATTAGAGGAATTTTCTATTTAATTTTACCTTCTACTCAATCACTGCTTGGTAGTATCAATGATCCCAAGCTAGCTGGGAAAGAGAATCAACTAACATTACCAACAATTCCAATATGGCTATGGAAAATGAATTTGTTTTTTGCCTATCTCATTACTTTTTATATTTCTCATAAACTAAGACTGGGAAACTAACTCTTGCACTTATCCAGAGCTTATCTGCTTAAAATATATTATTCGTGAGAGCTGCAAATTAAAACATAGCTATACAAAACCAGCTGTTAGGAGATAATTCTACCTCTGCTTGAAAAGCCACACAATGATTAAGGTACTCAATACTTGCTTACTCAATCAATGTTGTTAGGACTCAATCACATACAAATTATACCTGAAAATTAACTTTATTCCCTAGGTAAGACACCCCCCCCCATGCCCCCCACCCCAGGAAATACAGAAGAGAAAAACCTCTTGACTCAGTCACTGAACTAACACAATTAGGTTTCAAAACATTTCCTCTATCACATAAAAATGGCCATCTCTTAATTACATCTATCACGTAAGGGGGGATTTGGAGATGACAACTAAAATCAGCTGATAATTTAATCTTGCTCTTAATTTCAAATTTACAAAGATGGTTTTCTTCCCACATTCACCTAAACATCTGAAAATTTGCTTTTAATTAAATACGGATGGCAATAATTTTAAATCTTTTCAAAATATTCACACAGTATCTTAAATTTCTGCTTAATAAGAATTGCATGAGCTTCACTTCAACCTCAACCTGCCCCTTTAAAGTTATAGGAGAAGATTAACTGAATTTAATGTAACCAAATCATAACCTCATGGGGAGGAAAAAAAGGGAAAAGATAATAAGTACCCATATTATAACTAGTGGAGAAAGAAATCTGTCTACACTAATGAAGTAGTGTGAAATTGGCATAAGGACAGACATATAATCCATAAAACAGATGAAAGCTTAGAAACAGACAAATATATGGTCATTTGGCTTTTTAATGAAAGTGTCGGGGTAACTGAATGGGTAAAGAATAGTACTTTCAATAAATGGTGCTGGAACAACTGAATGTCTCTATGTGAGATAAAGAAATCTTAATCCTTATCTCATATCATATGAAAAATTAACTTGAAATTGATCATAGACCTAACTATAAAAGCTGAATACCTAGAAGAAAATCTTTGCAACCCTGGGCTAGGCAATAATTAGAACACAAAAAGAATGAACCAAGTAAGAAAAAAAGTGATATATTAAGTCAACATTTAAAAACTTCTGCTCTTCAAAGGACATCACCAAGAAAACAAACAGGCAAGTGACGGCCTGAGAGAAATGATTTGCAACACATATATCTGACAAAAGATTTGTATCCAACATTTATAGAGTTCCTCCGAGTCAATAATAAGGGGAAAAAAAAAGCCCCAAACAGATATAAACCAGCACTTCCCCAAACAAGATACAGAAATGGCATATGAACACATAAATGATGCTCAATTTCATTAGTCTTCAAGGAAAGACAAATTAAATCCACAACATTACAACTACACAACACACGTAAAATGGCTGAAATTAAAATGACTGACAATAACAATTTTTGGAGAGTACGTGAAACATGCACCACTCATGCACCGCCAGTGGGAATGTAAAATGTTACAACCACTTTGCGACACAGCTTGGCAGTTTCTTATAAAGTTAAACATAAAGCTTGAGCATAACAGCCAAAATCTGGAAACAACTCAAATGCCCATTAACAAGTGAATAAAGAAAACATACTATATCCATATAATGGAATATCACACAGCAATAAAAAGGAACAAACTGATATTATACATATAACAACATGGATGAATTTCAATGTTATGCTAAGTGAAAGAAGATGGACACAAGTGATAGATACTCTAAGATTCCATTACATGAAATTTTAAAAAAAGGCAAAACTAATTTTTTAGTGACATAAAGCAGATCTGTGGTTGCCTGGGGCTAGGAGGAAGGAACTGACTAAAGAGGGGCACAAAGAAACATTTTGGGTATTACTATTCTATATATTGATTGTGATAGTATTTATAGTATCAAACTGGACATATTTTATTATATGAAAAGTATATTGATTTAAAAAAACAACAAAATGAAATGTGGCAAAATAAATGTATGATGTCCATACTGTATGAACATGGCCCAATTTTATGCCGTTTTCTCTAATGATACTATTCAAAAAGACTCTCTAAAAGTTAATCAAATAAGAAAGACTCTAGGTAAGACGAGTTAGAAACAATACAATTGATTAAAATTCATATAACTACAACCCATACCTCAAATGTGTATTTTTCTCTATTATTAAAGAGCATTAATATGGTCATCTGGAAAGTGGAGACTTGCAGTATGTGCTTCCGTGTATTAGACCCTGTTACTTGTGCACCTCCAACACCAACTTCAGATCCATCTTCCTGTTTCATTTTGTAAAAGATAAACAAGATATATTATCTCCTGGTAACTTTAACATTGATGTTTCAGGAATAAGACCTGTAATTCCTAATCCCCCTCAATAAAACTACACAACTTATTCTTATATAAAAAGGAAATGCTATTAAAATTATTTTACTCAAGACTGCCCTCCTTTTTAAAAAAATTGTTAACTTTTTAATGTAGCTGAGCAAATGATTAGTCAAAAATTTCCTATATTTATGGCTAAATTTAGAGATCAAAAAATAGCCTAAGACAGGAGGGAAAAACCGCCTGCTTTCAAAGCCTGTTTCTGCTCTATGACTTGAGGTACAAAGCAGAGCTTTAAACTTTCAATAACTAACATGAATTATATTTTAAAAATTTACTGACCCATTTAATAAATTCCTAAAAGGTAGCATGATTATTTAGAAACAACCTCTCCTTTAAACAGAAACAAGGAATAATTAAAAGCTGAGTTTTCTTTACTCTCCTTGACTTTTCCACTTTATACTTAAAAATAATAGTGTCAAATAGTTTATTCAACTAAATGAATTTTAAGGAATATTTTCCATTTCAAGTAAATATTATAATTGGAATATTTACAGGCATTTTCAAGAATACTGAAAAAAAAATATCCCTTTGGTGTTACAGTGACTTGTCATAGAAAATGAGTAAGAATTTAATTAAATCTAGAATAAACCACTGTAACTTGCTGCCTAGATGACAACTTAGGTATTTTCCTTTAATGCTTTTCTAAAAGCTTATTGTTTTTCTTTTTAAAGCAAATGACCATGATTTGATTCATACCACGTAATGAAAAGAAATTATTTCACTAAAGCTCACAATTTGAGATATTAAAAAGTACTCTTTTTAAAGGCAATTCACTAGCTTATTCCTAATTTTTTAATAATGACTTTAGTTACATTTTGTAAATCTCACAAATCTCAAGTGTTAACTTTCACAGTTTTCATTTACTGGAAATAAGGATTATAGAAGGCCAAGAATTTTTAAAAGGGGTTCAGGGCTTTTTATGCCTCCAAAGAAACTTACATTTTACTATTTTAGCAGTACTGTCTCAAGTCTAATGCTATAAAATAAAATGTGTAATTATCCTAATATTATTTATTCCTTAACAAGGGCTATTGGTATATTGGTATAACTTAGGGAATGGAAGTAAATAAATCATAGCCAAGGCTTCCCTCCTTTTAATATTTGAAAGTAGTAGAGAAATAAGAGAAATAAATGCATATAAACTTAGAATTTGTTAGCTAAGTTTCTCAGGTCAACATAAATCATAGAACAGTCCTATAGATGAATTTTAAGTTACTTAATATAAACAAGTTCAAATTCTCAATATTTACCTTTTTAACTGGTCCATAAAAGGTGGCATTGAGATCTGCAGAACCCATATGATGCTGGAGTGTGAGCTGTCGACCACTGTGTTTAGCTAGGTAAAACCTTCAGCAAATCAAACCAGGGTTTAGAGATTCATACAATTTAGTAAGTGAAATCACAAGCTAGAGAATAACATTCCTTAACAAATACATGTGCAAAGGAGACTTTAAAAGCTAAAGGAAACCTTAGGAATCAAGTTCAGTTCCAACTTTTTACAGAAGAGAAAACAGAAAAAGAGAGGGAGGGTGGGAGAGGGGGAGAGAGACTGAAGCAACTCCACTACATATGATGATCAAGGTAGCACACTAAATAGTTTCTCCTGCCCTGTTGCTTAGCCACTGCTGTTCACAATACCATCTTTCTCCACAGTAACCCAATAATCGATTCATCCTAAGCCAGTGGAAGATAAACAGTATAAAAATACTCCCCTAACAAAGTACTACTGCTAAACAAAGAACATTAATAAAATAACCCTCTGAAAAAAATTTTATGCAACTCATTGTTACATATTCAAAAGTATAAAGGATAAATTTTTCCTTCTGAACATGAAGTATACAGGGGAGTAAATTCATCTTCAATCAGAGATAATTTTAAAACACTCAAATTTATTTCCATTTTTGACAGTTATTTGTTCTTAGAAATTCAAAGTGTGAATTTACCTTCTGAATATTTCAAAAGCATGCCGTGGTGCTGGTGGGATGTTGCACTTTGGTGTGGCTGACTGAGTGGGCCAATATCCTGTTGTGAGCACCCGGACTGTGAGATCAACGCCACCTAAAGACACCTACATAAAATAGAAAAAATACCCCCAGCGCTCCGTAATTAACTAGGTTTTGTTATCCATTCCATCTAGACACTGTTAAGATTTGTTGAAATAGTTTTATCTTGATGTAAAGGTCAGTCTTAGCTCCATGTCTCATATCTAGTAAATAAAACAGGTTTTCTTAAAGATTAGGCCCATCCAGTGTTTTCCAAATTTTAACTATCCTGGTAAATGTTTACAATTATTAAGATGTTGACTTAAAAATATTGACCATCCAGAAAAATTCTTCAAAGGCAATCTATAGATTTGTAGCCTCTTAAAAAGCAAAAGATAGTTCTTAGCACGTGAACAAAGTTTTACTCATACCACTGAAAACTGCAAAGTTTTGTCCTTTAAGCTATTTTCGATAAAATGTCAAAAGCACGTGAACAAAGTTTTACTGATGCCACTGAAAATTGCAAAGTTTTGGCCTTTAAGCTTTTTTTGATAAAATGCCAAGGGACCACACATCCTATTTTAGGGTATCTTTCATCTCACTTTTAAATATTTTTTACCTTAAAACATGAACACCAGATTTCTAACATCCCATCCACATTTCAAGTTCACTGATCAAAATGTTCATGTTTTTACATGTAGCTCACATTCTGACAGCCTCTGCATAGGATACTTTAGACCAAGTACCACAGATAAATATTTGTAAAATGGATAACTTCTCTTTAAAAAATATATGCTAGCATCACTGCCACAATTAGATATTTTCTTCTTTTCAAACACATTACAATTTTAAGATAACAATAAAATACATCAACAGGAACTTGTGTGGATGAAATATTATCTTTACTGTTAGAATTCACACCTTGTTCTAAATCATTTATTCCATTTTTATCTAACCTGGATGATTTAGTGATATAGATTGCATGGGATCCACCCAAGATTTCCAAGATGACAAGACAGTCTTTGATACACAGCCTGCCCCCTCACCTCCTTTACATCTTTCCTCGAAATGTCACTTTTTAAATTAGAACTTCCTTGATCACTTTTCCCTGCTAAAGATTTCCCCTCTAGCTCGTATCACCATCTAAGGTGCTGTATATTTGCTTGTCTTGTTTAACATCTGTCTCCCTGATTACAATGTTAAGCTCCATCATGGCAAGGATTTTTGTTTCATTCTCTGCTGTATTCCCAATGCCTGGAACAATGCCCAGCACAGAAGGCACTTAATGAATTATTTTGTTAAATGAACAAATAAATTTTTAAAAAAGAACCTCAAAGAACTATTACTCTACCGGTCAGAAACTCCTCTTCCTCACTATCTTAGTAATATGTTGAAGACATTCAGCTTTCAAAGATAGTACATGACAGGTAGGAGTACCAGAAAGTCCATGAGGCTATTACATGACTTACTGATATAAATAAACAAAAATATAATAGCCCCATTTTGAAAATAAATACATAGAAAGAATGTGAACTAACACTTAAAATTTCTTTCAGTAAAATAAATAAGATTTTACCAAAACTACTATTAGTAATATAGTATTAGCATTTTAAGAAAATACTTGCTCTTTTATGGTGATGAATGCACAACACTGTGATTATACAAAAAGCCATTGATTGTACACTTTGGATAGATTGTATGGTAATGTGAATATATCTCAATAAAACTGCTTTAAAACAAAACAAACAAAAAAGAGAAAATACTTGCTATATGACTTCTAACCATAAATGGAAAAACCATTTTCTTGGTATATTTAAGACTAAGAACTTTTAAGGCAGTTACAGCAAATCTTCTGCTTGAGGACTGATGGTATTTTAAAAGAGCTCAAACACTTCAGCAAGCTCAAGATTTGTTTTGATTACTCTATCATTTCTCAACAAATATTTTTAAAGTAGATTTAAGGCTTAGGAGACAAAGCTTAAAGGGTCCTTATCAGAAGCAATTACAAAAAAGTCAGTAACTACATGTAAAGAGCTTTACAGTAAGTGGAAGCTGCAAATGGATTAGCAGATACCTAACTCTGAGCATCTTGGTAATTATTCTACTTACTATAATCAACAAATTACTGAACAAATATTCTACCAAAAAGTGCAGGATATATGTGAATAATTGTCAAGATGACAGCAGAAAAATTCACAAACTTTCTAACAAAAGAAAACAACAAAAGCAAACAGAATCTGATGAAATCACCATGTTAAACAATCATCCTTTCTTTTGAAACAAACAACTACCAACAGTGGGTGGTTAAAACTTTAATTTTCTTAATCAAGAGGCCTTTAACTATCATGGCTATGGTATTTAGACACATGAACCTATTCAGGAATATTCTATTATAGATGGTTTCAACAGAGTATTTATTCAGATCAGGTTATCTCCTTATAGTTGTCAATATGTGTAAGATTAGTGGAAGAAAAAAAATTAGCAGGAAATATATAGCAAATAAAAAATTATATAAAAATATAATTAAAGAAAATGTATTAGACAGATATAAGTGCAAATCCCTAAACAATCTAAGAAGGCAAAAACTATCTACGGGAAATCAGATGTGGTTCAAGCAGCTGGGCATCTGCCTACTACAAGGGAGGTTGCAGGTTTGGTTCCTGGTGCCTCCTAAAAGACAAGCAAGACAGTGAGCTGATGTGACAGGCGCGTGAGGTGAGTTGACACAACCAAGAGACACAGCGAGGAGACACAGTGAGATACACAACAGACAGGGAGCGGAGGTGGCTCAAGCGATTGAGCACCTCCTTTCCACATGGGAGACCCTGGGTTCAGTTCCCAGTGCCTCCTAAAAAGACAACAAGCAGACAGCGAGCGCAAGCAACAAGGGAGGGAGATATAAATAAATAAAAATAAATAAATCTTAAAAAAACAACAACAAACCAAACAAATAAACAAACAAAAAAACTATCTAAGATATTCTCATTAGTCAGTTCCTGCCACCTAAATTTCTATTTTTCTCTAATGTGCATATTTCCTGCTACTCAGTCCTCCTCCACTGTAAATACTGTAAACAATTACTTACAATGGAAAAAGACCAAAGTGTCTGTGAGTCAAAATGTCTTAATGTGTATTAATGTTGATTTCCAGAGAATCGGGCATTCTTGTTTGTGTTCTTTAAGTCTGTGAGACCAGTAGAAGTGATATCTCATATTTAAATATCAAAGGACAGACCTCCAGATTTGTTAATGGTGTGAACATGTCTGAACTCAATGTTATGTGGTCCCTTTTTAAAAGCTTGTCAACTGCGGAGTTCTCTAAACTTAGGGTTAAGGTAAAGCTAAAAACAGAGCAATACAGCAACAAAATTCTGAACCTCATTAAATTCTTACACAACCCCATCTGACTCCAAAGGCTGCAAGTTCCACTACTCCACCTTCTGGGAGTCACAATACAAAACTTGGTTATAATAAAGTAACTCCTGTATTTTTAAAGTAGTCTCAGTTCATTGCTCCCCTACACTACACTAAGGATATCAGACCTATGTACACTGACTTTACAAATGAGAATACTTAGGTATGGGAAGGCCAGGTAACTATCCCAAGATAACACAATCCTCGGGTAAAATTAAAAGAAGAGTACTAAAAGTCAGCATGCTTGCCTGAGCCCAGTATTCCTTCCACAATCTACAATGGTTATAATGAATGGCAGAATCACTCTAATTGTTCAATTTTCACTGCATTCCTTCAAGTGGGGAGTACAGACTAAGCTTTAAAATAAGAAAAACAAACATTTTAACACAAATATGGCTGGAAGTTATATGGGGAAAAGTATTTTTACAGTATTCACTAATACATGTTTATCAGAAGTTTTGTTACCTGCCATATGGATGAAAATGCCCATTACAGAGGGCTTTACATAAATATAGTATGTTCAGCAGAAACCAATGCAGAATCTTACCCCAGTTGCCTGTAGGTGTTGCCTGAATTCATCCATAGTTGTGTTTGAGATGCTCATATCCCTAAACATTCCTTCCAGTTTTGATGTGAACTGACATCCACATTCAGTCTACAGAAGAAAAACATAAATATACACAAATAAATGAGGGATTTTTCTGAGAAAATGTAGAAAGAAATAAAATTTTTTAATAGCTGCTTTATGCCTGATTTTTAAATGTTAGTGTGCTTGGTAAAATCCCAAAGATTTTCTTTTATTTTAAAATTCAGATTCCCAGATTCTTCCTGAGATCCCAATATATCCCATCAAAGGTGGGGCCCAGAAACCTGCATTTTTAACAAGCACCTCAGGTGACAAGGGTATAGGTAATCTATAGACCTCACTTTGTGAAAAAGAACTATATGGTTATGGTTCTCTTTATTGTTTCCCTTGTACTAACCCTCCCCCAGACTCCCATGAATGTAAAGCTTTCACACCAAGAGAAATTCCAGTGAACTCTGAATCTCAGAACTTGAATGAATGGAAGTAGGGCCTGTTTCCTGCTCAAAAATACCTAACAATTTTTAGAAATAAACATTTTAAATCAATTAAATAATTTTCAATCACATGTTTATATACACCTCACCTTTAACTTAGATATCATATTTTTTTCAGAGTCATCAGAAACACTTTTATTTGTGAGAAGTCTCCTTGCCAAGTGTTGTTTATAATAACGTTCAAATACATCTTTTTCTTGCATAAACCTAAAAAGGACCATTGCCTTATCCAATATTGTTTCTACTTCTTGTTCTGTTAGCTGCAAAATTAAAAGACAATTTAGTAATTGTGAAATTTTAGTTCTACAAAAATAACACCATAGTTCATCTAGGTTAAAAATAATACTGTTTGAAAACAAACAAATATCTGGTGGACATATGCCTGAAGAAGAGATCTGGTTTGAGAAAATGCCTCCTAGTTCACCTAGTTAGACAACTCTTACATCTTCATCTAGTGGCAGGAATATTCAGGGGTTGGAGTGGAATTTTAGTCCCTAGAGAGGGCTATTGCTGAAACCAAGGCAAGAGGTGATATAGGTCTGGATTAAGGGAAAAATAGATGAAATGAAGTTTTAATCATATACAAAAAAAAATATTTTATGAAATATTTGAATAATATTTAAGCAGAAATTTACAAAGCCAAAAGACTGATATTTTCATTAAAGCCAATTCAAAACCTAAATTCTACATACAGAAGGGTAATGATTTGTTATAATTCAAATAGCAAAAATGAGGAAAATAAGATACTGTCGCAGGTTATATTAAGTTTGTATTAAAAAATATGAAAGATTAAATGGATGTATATTTAATAGCCTTTTCTACTCAATGTTCTTGATAATCTTTCTCTGTGCTTTTGTTATAGATGTTGCCTGTAAAACTTATGGTCATTTGTTACTTCTCCCTTTTATCTCACAAATTCCAAGGTGAAGTAAAAAAAAAACCCAACCCAACCAAAAAAAAAAAAAAAAGACCAATTCACGTGTGTGATCACAATATGCTTTAATCTGATTTTCTATGCTGTAGTGTGCTTCCAAGATCCCACATATATCATAAAGGCTTGAAATCGAGCTTCAGTATATATATGCTTTCAAACTATTTCCTGATAGCTGCTCTTCTAGTCTATGCCTTTACACTCTTGTTATCCAAGAATCTTTTGATATATAATCCACAAAACTGGATGAGAGTAAGCCAAATTCTGTGTTATTTTCTAGTTCTTTGTTAGCTCTGGTGTATCTAACTCTCAGAGTCATAAAGACAACTGTGGCTGTGTAATTCTTTCTTTATGGGACCAATTACGTAAGTGAAATATAAAAGCATTTTTGACCATTTCAAAGATCTTAAACAATTTGTTTAATAGATTACAGGAAACATTTATGCATAATAGATGGCTAATCAAAAAACATATCCTTTTCCTAATTTTACATCTACCAGTAAAACTTAATATATTTTCAAAAGCATTCATACTTACTCCTTTGACTCCCTTTTTCAACTTATCATCAATAAATAATGAGAGGTATTCAGGGGACCTGGAGTTGAGGTTGAGAAAATACTCAAAGTCACCCGCAATCGTTTGTTTAAAGAGCCGGTCATTATTGAACGATTCCTGGAGGAAGCGATCGAACCTGCTCTTCAGATCCAATAAGCCCTTACAGAAAAAAAAACAAAGAATCTTAGGATACATTATATTAATTTCTCCATCAGCAATATGCTTAAGATCATGGACGTTTATATAATTTGCTGGTGATTTGTGTATTTAGTGTTAAACTTAGAGATTCTGTATTATTTTCAAACCTGTATCTAAGCCCCTATTCAAAATGCTAGTGATGAGGAAAGTATTCTATCTTCCATTTACGTATTACTATATTCAAGATGAACCTAAGAACCTCCTCACTGCTTCTCCCAACCCCCCTCGTTCTTGAATGAATGGGCTAGCCAGACAGAAAATTAAGTTTAAGAAATGCATATATAAAAGCTTGTTATTTATATTAATACATGGAAAACTCAGAGCTTAATTTGTTCACAGTATCGCTTGAGAACAAAATATTTCTAAACAAAAAGTATTTAACTAAAACACAGTTATTTTCCTAACACACTAAAGTATACAAACACTAAGGTATATAAAAAAACAGCACACATTCATTCTTGAGACTATTGAAATAAGGTCTTTATCAGATAGGTTAATAAATGAAAAGGAGCAGCTGAGTTTGGCTCCTTGTAAATATGTACACCGTGCAAAATTCTAAAGTATTTAGGATAATTACACTTAATAATTTACCATTGGGACAATTAAGTCAAAAGTACATAATACGTAGCTAGGTAAGAGTCACCTTTTTCAGTGCTTGTCAAAATTACTTTCTCAGAAACTTAAGAGAATCTATGTTTACTTACCTGGATATAGTCAACAGGATTCTTTCCTTCTCCTTCCTCAGAAACGAGGGCTTTACCTTGCTCCCTCAAATAGGAACTCATACATTCACACATCGTTTTCAAACCATTTGGCACACGACTAAATAACTTGTACATGCAAGCAAGGTCTGCAATCAGAAAGAAAATACAAAATGGCTACATTAAAGATTATGGAAAAAAAAAAAAAAGTTTGTTCACACTGATTTGTGATACTTAAGCTTAATTCTCCACTACCACTATTTGCTGACCCCATGAAAAACTGTTTTAAAAAAAATAGCAAAATGAAAAAATAAGCTGGTTAAAAATTATTGCAATTTATGAAATACAGCTTTCCATAGTGAGATACTTTGAAAGCACCAATAAAAAGGCTTATCATATTTTAATTTACATAAGAGAAGATGCCCAAAGAGCAAAATAAAACAAGTAATGTTACAAAAAATGAAAACTGCAGTTTTGAGTTCCTACTTCATTTATCTTACATAAATCTAATCTAGAACCTACTAATACTACAAACACATCTATCAAAAGGAGAATTGCGGTAGTCAAGTAAGTCTTAGACTTTCAAAGCGTCTCTATCTCAAAAGTTCAAATGACAACTATGACAACAAATCCAATGAAATATATGATTTATATCTCTGCACCTCATGGTTACAAAGTTTATATGAAATTTATATTACAGCATAAGTTTATTCTTCAATACTTTCCTCAAAGCAATCCCTCGTATTTCCTCACTGATGTCCTAAGCCAACAGCTGCATTTAAAACATTAGCTATCTCCATATACTGTGTTTTTATTTAGAATGCAAACACTGGAACCCATCCATTTTATTCAAGACTTATATGTAGAGTTAAAATATTGTTTTTCCATCTTTCAAGTATTTATTTGAAATAACAACTTACTGGAAAACTACAGTGTCAGAATTTTACAATGACCTGAAAAAGGTTTTATAATAAAGAAAATTTAAAAATAAGAGAGTTAGAGCAGCAATTCTAGATGAAAGGCAGGCAAACTTTTTCTGTAAAGGGTCAGATAGTAAATACTGTAGGCTTGTGGGCCTTACAGTTTCTGTCACCACTATTCAACTCTGCCTTTATCAGAAGAAAGAAGCCATATCTAATACATAAATGAATGGGCGTGCTATGTTCCAATAATATTTTATGGACACTGAAATTTGATATTCATATAATGTGTTAAGGAATATTATTCTTTTGATTTTTCAATCATTTAAAAATGTGAAAAACATTACAGACTGAATATAAACTGATGGCAAGCCATGGCTTGTCCACCCTGGTCTAGATTTATAGGAGCAATTTAGATTCTAAAACTCAAATTATATGTATTCACAAAATACTTACAAGCTAATTTACCATTATACAAAAAGGGTTTCTAAAATTGGTTTCAGTGACTGTTAAAGGCAAATTTTGTTAAAAACAAGTTTTCATTAACATATGTCCAAAGGAATGTACACATGGCAAATCTTATAAGTTTCTCATTGTATTTGGCATAAATTACAATGAAATCTCCCATATTAAAAACAGATACTGTAAGTACAACAGCAATTTATAATGTATACTACACTATATTTGGCACACCAAATACCTCTAGTGAAATAGCTCCCAACTTGTCTATTTTGTTTCTATGTAGTTACAAGTTTTTCCTAAGATATTACATGCTGTATGTTTAATTACATTTAAATTAATGCAATTTCACTGCATCTAATTCACTGTATTTAAATATGAGTATTTGAGAATGTGAAAAAGAAAAATATTCAGCATTCAAAAATTAAGCATTATTACTTCTGTACATAATAAAAAATGAGACACCATTTGAACTTAAATTCAGAGTGCTATGTGCATCTAATAACCAACTCAATTTATCCTCCATACATAATGGAAATATTACTTTTCCCTTTCTGATTTATAAGACATTTGTCTTCATAATGAGTAAGTTAGGCCTCTGACCCATTCTGGACATACTTCAAAAGCAGTGTTTAGTGCAATTAAGACATTTAACAATTAGATTTCTAGTGAGATCAGGAAACATGAATCACAGACAGCTACTCTTGCTTGTTGAAAATATTATGCAGGAAACAGAGAGGAACTGTGGTAAGTAGCTACTCCTATTCCCTTATTCATGTACTTATTGAGCATTTAACCAGTTATTAGGCATATTTAAATGCCTTTAACTAATAAATTTCTATGCAGGTTACAGAGATACTGTAATATAGGTATGCTCAATAACATCTGGCATCAAAGATTCCTAGCCCCTAATTTCTAGCCCATTTACTCACCTCCCCCCCCACCCCAGTAGGTTAGGATGCATTAATCCAATACTTAAACAGTATATTAAATCATTTGCAGATAATCCACTGATCTGCATTTTGTTTACTCAGAAGAAAACACTTCTCATAAAGTACTAATAACTGCCAGGGACTTTAGATCAGAGTCCTCAAACTATATAGCCCATGGAACAAATATGGCCTCCCAACTTTTGTACAACCCAAGAACTAAGAATACTTTTCACCATTTTTAAATGGTAGGGGGAAAAATCAAAATCTATTGTGTGATGTATGAAAATTATATGAAATCCAAATTTCAAGGTCCATAAAAGTTTTATTGGAACACAGTCACACACATTTATTTCCATATTGCCCATGGTTGTTTTCTCACTATTACAGCCGAAGTAAACAGGTGACTGACCCTGACCCACAAGGCCTGAAGTGCTTGCACTCTGGCACTTGACAAAAAAAGTCTGCCAATCCCTGACTTAGACCCTGGACTCCTGTATCTCACACTTTAGAAAACATGACAGAGCACACTTAAAGGTTTGTTGTTTGTTTTTTCTTTCTTTTTTTCCTTTTACAAAACAGATTTTAAAGAAGGGTTCTTTAAAAATTAAATTTGTCCAATTTAATACAAATTTTAAAGTCAGAAAGCAACAGAAATTAAGAATTATAATTTTTTCTAGGGTACTTGGTTACAAAATCTCTCGTGTGTCTATTTTTATCGGGGGGGGGGGGGGGGGGG
>JAQZBX010011696.1:6514-42412 GCA_029593785.1 Cabassous unicinctus | reverse complement strand
TTAACAAGGGGTCTGTGAGCTTGAATTGAAATTCAAAAAAACATTATTCTTGTGGGGACGTGTTGGTGCGGGTGTGATATATTTATTAAATAACACACAGTATAGTATGGACTTAGTAAGGGGTCTGTGGTTTTCACCTGACTGGCAAAGGGATCCGTGGAACAAAAAAGGTTAAGAACCCCTGCTTTACTCTAATATTATTAGCATATCTACAGTATACATTTGTCTTAAAAGGAGCATAGTCAGTTTTACCAATATTTTATTTAATTTAACCAATCACGTTCAACCTTTTGAAGCAAGCTATTAAGACTCCAAGCTGAAAACACAGAATTTGGGAAATGCCTAAACTAGAATTTTGTTGCCAATGTTTACACAGCTGCAGTAGGCACACAGAGAATATGTTCTAATCACAAATACATTTTTCATTTATTTATTTTTGCCTAAAATATTGATTCCAGAAGAGTTTTGGGCAAAGTGGGAAGCTTTATAACGATGCTGTCTTCCAATTAGAAATCAAACTGTGATTCCCTTTGCAAACTACCAATTAGGACAGAAGACAACCAGCTCCCATATTAGAAGGCAGTGGTAGCCCTCCGGTTGGATTTCCCCTGTATGTATGCTCCTTTCAACATCGATCATTTTATAAACACTGAATGCCTACTGAGTTCCAGCCCAAGTGTTGGGTGCTGGGAAAACAAGGCTGAATAAGGCATTGTCCCCAACTGGCAGAACTCGTACTGCAAGAAGAAAGGGTAAATGGGTAAAAAAAAAAGCAGGCAAATGGGTAAATCACATTTGAATATGGCAATTAAGGAGTTAAGGACCCGGGGAGGGGGGCGGTAAATCTACCTGGCCTACCTCTAATTCTAAGCTGTTTTCACACGTTAGCCACAGTGTTCTTCAGAATGCAAATCAATCACATCATCACCAACCCCCTGTCACTGTTTAAAGTCCTCTCATGGTTTTCCACTGATTTGATGATGAAGACAAAGCTCCTCAACACAGCCAGTCTACAAGATCCTGCATCATCTGGCTCCCATCCCCTCCTAGCATACCCCCTCACTCTCTGGGTCCCAGCTACACCAGCTTATTTTTTAACAGCTTTATTGAGATTGCATTTACAAAATATGCTGAAAAATACACTCTTCACCTGTATTAAGTGTACAATGTAAAGAATATTAGTTTATGTAAAGAGTTGTACAACCACAACCACATCTCCATCACCTTAAAAAGATACCTCGTGTCCATTCACTGTTATTTCCCATTCCCACCTCCCAGCCCTAGGCAATCATTATTCTACTTTGTGTAGAATAATGTCTTTGATTTGCCTTTTCTGGACATTTCATATAAATATAATCATACAATATATATTCTTTTGTATCTAGCTTCTTTCACTGATACCATGTTTTGAAGTTCATCCACCTTGTAGCAAGCACTTCATTTCTTTTTATTGTAGAACAGTATTCCATTTTGTGTATATACCCCATTTTTGTTTATATACTTATCAGTTGATGGACATTTGGGTTGTTTCCACTTTGGAGCTACTATGAATAATGTTGCTGTAAACATTCATGTATAAAAGACTTGTGGCTTTGTGTGGACATATGTTTTCATTGTTTCTGAGTAGATACCTAAAAGTGGAATTGCTGGGTCATAGGGTAAGTCTATGTTTAACTTTTTCTGAAAAACTTTTTTTCAAAGTAAATCTACCATTTTCTGTTCCCACCAGCAATGTATACAGCTTCTAATTTCTCCAGATCCTTGCCAACACTTATTATTGTCTTTTTTATTATAGCCATCCTGGTGGTATAAAGTGCTATCAAATTGTGATTTTCATTTGTATTTCCCTAATGACTAATGTTGTTGAACACCTTTCCATGTGCTTATTGAACATTTGCATATCTTCTTTGGAGAAATGTCTATTCAAATTACTTGCCCATTGGACTATTTGTCTTTTTGTCGTTGAATTATAAGAGTTCTTTATATATTCTGATCCAAGTCACTTATTGGATAAATGATTTGCAAATATTTTCTCCAAGTCTGTAGGTTTTCTTTTCATTTTCGTGATGGTGTCTTTTGAAGTGCAAAAATTTTCATTTTGTTTCAGTCCAATTTATCTATTTTTTTTTCCTTTTACTCCTTGTGATTTGATGTCATATCTAAGAAATCTGTACCCACCCCAACGCTGGCTTAATTTTGCGCTCTGCTTCTCTCTGTGACCCTTCCCACTCTGTGTACGTGCTGTTCCCTCAGCCTAGAACATTCCTTTTCCCCCTACTCTTCATCTTTTAACTTGACTCTATCCTTCAGCTGTTGGCACAAACATCTCCTCAGGGAATTCATCCCCGACCCCTTCAGGTAGATCAGAGCAATGAGAACTCTCCTATTACAAGTTTTCATTTGTCTGGGTGATTATAAATATTTGTCTCTTCCATTAGACTTTAAGCCACCCCAAACTTGATGGATCTGTTTTTGCTTACAATTCTATTCCATACACCTAACATTGCCTGGCACATAGGATGTACTTGATAAAGATTTGTTGAGTAAATGAATTAACAATAAAGAATAAATGCAAGCCTTAGAAGGACTTCACTGAGAAAGTATCGTTTGAACTGGATCCTGAAGGATGGAGTAGGCATTTAACGGACAAAAAGAAGACAGGAAGGAGCACTGAGGGTAGAAATAATGAGCATTTACCAAAGAGTTAGGAAAGGGCATAGAACAATGCCCTTTCATGAGCTTACTATGATGAAGGTTGTGTGTGTGTGTGTGTGTGTGTGTTTGTGTGTGTCTGTGAAGTTTTGTGCAACTTCAGAAAACGACAGAAGATGACAGATGTGATGAAATGTTTAGATATATGTAGGAGAGAAACTGGAGGCAATGTGGGAATCAGGGGGAGGGGGTTGGAGTGGGAAGAACCTATAGACAGTGTGAGCTGTGAAGAGGCTGTGCGTTTTCCTAGGACTGCTTCCTTCTCTCCCTCACCCCAGGCATCTTGGGGTACAATAACTGAATGCATCCACCTCCCAGGAGGAGATATCTCTAGACAACATCATTAATGATGGAATGTCAAACACCATAGTGCCTGTTCAGGGAAAAATATTTTGAGTAGCAAATCCTTCCATATCGTTCAGATTATAATCTGTAGGGAACAAGTTGAATCTCTATACAGAAACAAGAATATTTTTGTTATTCTTGACCCGCTGCTGTTTCCTTGTTCAATTCGGTCAATGATTAACAAATAACAAACTCATAGACATGTTTTAACATGGGAGCATCCTTCAATCTACCTATTAGGGTACTATGTAGAGCAATACCAAGAAGGTTGAATTCTGATAGCAAAAATCTGCAAACTAAAATTAATCTTCCAAAGGAAACTTTGAAATGACAGACTATAGAATAACTTTATTTTTTTTTCCTTTTATTTGTTTTTCCTATATAGAATAACTTTTGGAATCACATATTTCTACTCTCAGTTTTCTAATCATGTTTAAAAAGAAAAATAAAAACAAGAACCATTGTGAGATTTATAGATGCACTAAGAAAAGATTGTGTTTGCAAACTTTTTGATCCTTTCAGTTTATACCTTGGCAAAAATCTTTCAGGTTTACCTTCTTAAATTGGATCGTTTTGGCTCAGTGCAATGATTTATTTATGCTTTTATTGTTTCTATTGGCATTTTAACGATTGGACTTTTAAGGTGATTAACATAAGGTAAACTCACACACTGATAAGTTTGCAGCCCAGTGAAATTTTAAAACCACATGTTCATAATAAAACAGGGAGAACTTTGAATTTCACAAATCCAAGCTAAGCTTAGGATGAAACCCAAAATGTTGCAGAAATGTCTCCATGGCTGAGAGTTGATGTCGGTGTGTATTGATTTGCCTTGTTTCATTTGTGTGATGGAAAATCCTAAAAGCTACAAAATGAGGTCACCTGAAGAAACAGACACCTCCTGAAATGAAAATTTCCATTTTGACTCTAAGCATCTTTTCTGGTTATTGGCCTTGTTTCCTACCTTCTTCCATTCTATATGAGGATATTTTTCCCTAAAAAAATAAATACCAGACTTGACCCTTTCCCAAATTTCATGACTAATTTGGGTGCTGTGGAGAGAAGACTCTGCTAATAATATCCATGTAACTGATTTGTATTTGTATTTTTCTTGTGATTTGTATTGCTCTTGAGCTGACTTATTCATTTTTTTGTTTACAATAAATCTTTCTGCAG
Source organism: Cabassous unicinctus (assembly GCA_029593785.1). NCBI lineage: Eukaryota > Metazoa > Chordata > Mammalia > Cingulata > Chlamyphoridae > Cabassous > Cabassous unicinctus. Next base: position 38,179 of record JAQZBX010011696.1, on the reverse strand, counting down.
ATCCTTGCAGCTTTGCGTTTAAAAAATAATAATAATGTTCTCTTGACATTTTCCAGGGCCAATAGTTCATAAATTATAGGTTAGCATTTTTAACCTTAATGTATGGTAAAAAATAAGTCTGTGCTGATATTTTGGTCATGATTTAAAGCTACTATCTTTTCTTTTTCATCATTGTTGAAAGTGATCCCTTTTATTTGCCGTCATTCTAGTTTAAATTTCTTGTACCTGAAACTTAATGGCCAGGCCTGCATTTTCCATTCTGGCCACTTGAGGGGATCAGACTTTAGAAATGGTAGATCATTAAAGTCTTTATTTCAACAGATAGGAGAATAAATATTTATTTGTTGCCAAAATGGTCCTCATGTCACCAGACATCCAGAAGATCACAGAGCCAAAGTTCTGAGATAAATTACCCTTTATAGACTTCATATCCAGGCGGAAAAGAGGACTTCTTGATGAATGAGAGTCTAGGGAGGGACTAAGTGAGGTCCCCGTATACAATTTATGATCAGCACTCTTAGACTTCAGAATGATTAATACCATCTATTCTCACTGGAATAAGAACTGTTTTAGCCCAGGAGAGGACTGTATATTACTGTTTATAGAAGCAGATAACATCAAAGTAACCCACAGCTTGTGTTAAGCAAATACAAAATTCTGGGTCAGTGCAAATTAATCCTAAAGGAGTAGCGGAAAGTTCTTAATGACTGTAAGATCTATACATTATCACTTTTCATGCAAGTGGTGGAAAATGGTAGAACTATTAATGAGATTTGCAAATGGACTTCTTTACTACATTGTGCTAGCAGCTGCATAATAGCATGTTCTCCAATAAGGAGCCTTATTATCTATACATCTGTAGTTTATTAATGAAGTGTAGAAGTATATGAAACTTTTAAATTACATTCAAGAGCATCTGAACCATTTTAATATTATGTTTCACAACAAAAATGCAGCAAATCACATTATACTTTATATATTCTTACACTTTAAGTGGCTGTGTGGATGGATGAATTAAAGACTGTTCTCTTATCTGCATTATACAAAACAGATGTTATTTTCAAGGGTATATCAGAAAGTTTATTTTTCCCCAAATGATGCTACTCACTGAGTAATTATATATTCTTTTGTTTTTTAGGAAGTCAGGAAATTTGTAAAGAAGATAAAATATAGGCATTAATTTAAATATTTAAATATATTTTATGCACATGGTTTTTTAAAAAATCTTAGGAATTTTGAGGACAATTCAAAGGAAATGTGAATAGTTTAAGTAAGTTTCTCAGAAAATGTTTTTATATTTTTCTTTCTATATAGTTGATTTTTGCCTTAGCACATTTTACCCCAAATTTTTATTATTTCCCCATTTAGATTATACCACTTATCCACCTTACTAATTATTTCCAAATGAATGAAAGAGTACCAACCCTCTTCAGGTAACCAAGGAGATTAATTTAAATCCATCAATCATTCTAAAACTTTATTAAGATCAGCTTCATGTCCTCTGCCTGGCAAAAAGCATAAAAATTAATATTACCTTTTCTTTCCCTACTACGTTGTCTTACCAATTTCAAAGAGGTAAAGATGTAATTTTCTTGAATTCCACATCCTTTTCCTTCTTATATAGATTTTGCTAAATGTTGAAACAGACAATTAGCAGCCTCAATAATTCACTAATTACTTAATCCAATCTCTAATAGATTAAGTTGATTTCCATTGGAAAATGCTCATAGGAAAAAATAAATAAGTCAATGAAATTACTCTGTAAAAATATTTAAATATTTAAAGATTATTTCATTAAATCAGTGGGTGGAACTAAGATTCCTAAGATTAGTATTTGACCATAAGTTTCATTAAGTGTACAGTATAGGGCACAAAGATTCTCTTTAAGTGATAATGAGAGAAGTTAGATTATCCTGATAAAGGCTTCCTGTGACTTTTTAAAAATTATTCAATCTTTACTGATTTTTGTTTGTTTCTAAAAAGTCATGTAAAATTAGGACTCATTTTCTTCTGCCTAGTCATGAAATAGTCCAGACTTAACCAACCCTAAAATTGAGCGTTCCAACAGTGTTCTCTAAACCAATGTCTGCTCACACTTAAAATGGCTGAATGCCATTACAGAATCGTGAATATATATACCATTTCTCATGTGATTTTCTTGGAAACTTTAGTTACTTAATGTAAAAGATTTTATTACTTTAGATTGATTTACATCCTTTCCTTTGCAGGTCACATTTTTAGTATCATGATCCAAATTCTTGTCTGCTCCTAAGTGTTGGCAAAAAACTAATCAATTGAGACAACCAATCTGACCATTTTTTTTTTTTTTGGTTCAGTCCAATATCTTCTTTTTGACAAAGTGTTATGATTACATTAATACACTATTTGGGGAAAGCGGATGTGGCTCGAGCAGTTGGGCACCTGCCTACCACATGGGAGGTCCTAAGTTTGGTTCCCGGTGCCTCTTAAAGAAGATGAGCAAGACAGCGAGCTGATGCAACGGGCTGGTGTGGTGAGCTGACGCAAGAAGATGATGCAATGAGATGACACAACCAAGAGACACAGTGAGGAGACACAATGAGAGACAAAACAAACAGGGAGCAGAGGTGGCTTAACCAATTAGGTGCCTCACTCCCACATGGGAGGCCCCAGGTTCAGTTCCCAGTGCCAGAAGATGAGCACCCAACAGACACAAAGCAGACAATGAGCACAAACAACAAAGTGGGGGGGGGGAGATAAATAAATAAAAAGTCTTTAAAAAGTACACTATTTTGGGTACCATTTTAAACTTGTCAAAGATAATTCTTTTTATTGATTGATTGGTTGACTCTTGAAATGGCATGAGCCAACCAGGGAAGATAGTACCCCATTTGACAGAAGAGAAACCTGAGTCCTAAAGGTCCAAAATCAAGCTTAAGTCACTGAGTCCAAGGTCAACCAGCAAGTTAGTGTGCTTCAGGGACCATATGAAGATATTACCACACCTAGTCCAGGATTCGTTTTATAAGCCAGTCGCCCAAATGAGTAGTGCAGTATCAGTCAATCAACGTTCGAAAGCCCTGTTTGCGTAACAGATTATTTGTTTACAACATATCTGTAAACATCATTCATATTAGGTATGTGACTCATCCACTGGAATTCTGATCTGGCTATGATCTTTGTGTTGTCAGAATCCTACCATGCAGATGCTGCCACAGAAATACTGACTATATTGGACTACAAAAAAGACTTCTTTTGTTTTATAGTTCTACTATGTGTAGGGAAGAAGAAAGGAATTTGACTTTATATCTACTGATTGTTTTAAATAAACTTTAGAAGCCTTGTATTTTATAGACATATTTACTTACTTGTATAAATTGCTAAACCATTATCTTTAAATAATAGCATTTTATCTTTAAATCATGACATAATAACTATTAATGATTTCAGCTTTTCTCAAGAGCTTCTTCCACTCCCCCCCCAATGAATAATTTATACTTTTCTATCATTTACAAGAGGCAATAAAAAGCATTGCTCCTTGAACGGAAATAAAGCAAAATGCCAGCATGCTGTTTATTAAAATAGAGCTTATTCCACCTTGTTTAGAATTTGCAACTATCACTTCTCTTGGTTTCATACCAGTCATTTTAAGATGCACTAGTCACTTGGGCTATCCTAACAGTTGAGAGTTTATAGCGACTGTAAATCTATTAAGCCACAATTTGCACGTAATAAAATGAAACAGCAAGTAGTTAAATGAAAGGCTCAGTTCTGAGCTGCCGGACATTTTCCAGGAAAAGTCATCGAAACTGCTCCTGCTACTGCTGCCTGCCTTTGAGAAATTCAATCACGCTGATTGAGGAAACCTGGAGAGAGTTGGCTGTTCCTTCCTCCAGTTCATAATTGCCCTGTAGACCATTTAATCATCTGTAGATGAAACAAAGCTGGTGCTGTAGAGGGCCGGAAGCAAAGGCATGTGCTTATCAATTGCTTCCTACCACCCTGCCGACCCAGCACCCATTTCTGAGCCGTCCGGCAGGGGAGCTGCAGGCAGACTGGATCTTCTGGTTGTCAATACGGTGGCCTCCCTGAATGCTTTTATTTTATTACAGTAAAGCACACACCAGCCAAATTTGTAGGAGCTAACTTCAGAGCAGAGAATGAAGTCTTTTTACTTGCTGGAGAACGTAGCTATGCATAGATAGACCAACAAGTACTTGCTGGGTACCAGTTTTCCAAAAAAAAAAATTCTGGCATTGACTAAGCAAAACCAAATTATAGTGTTCCTCCAAATGACCACTGGCAAACAAATTTCAATAGGATCATGACACATAGCTATACTACAAATAGTATGTGTAAAGTAAACATACAGCCAGGTGTGTAGGCATGCCTAATTTTGCATGTCACTATTGAAACCGATTTTTTTTTTTTTTTTTTTTTTTTTTTTTTTGGGTTAAGAGTGGGTTTCACTGCCCCATGTTGGCGGCTGACCCTGGCCCAGGATACAGAAGGTCTGGTCAGAAACCACATGCCCGGTTTCATTAAGTAAGAAAGAAATGACAGGCTGGCAAGTGGAGACACTGAGAACCAGAAAACCTGATACATCAGAGTAATTGGCTTGGAATATTGGTCTTTTGTAGAGCCATGAAATGCATTTCCTCCTGAATCTAGTCAATGTGCCGCGGCAGTTTAAGCCCCACAGGTGACTCCGTGACGCTGTCGTAAACTACCATCTACCTAACTTTCAGAATAAATTTGGGTGAATATTATGTTTATGGAGGAATTCCATAAAGAATAGTTCCTTTGTTTGGAGCTGTCCATTTGATTATTGCAAAATTGTCTTAGTTTTTTCTATTTTAAGCTTTTCTTGTCAGTGGGAAATTTTTAAGGAATTTTAATTCTAAAGAACACTTACTTCTGGCTAATGTGTGCCAATTAGGTTCTATTCAATGAATCAACAGTTTTCTGTTACCTGTTCCTTCAGGTAGAACAGAGTCTGATAGCCCTGCCCTTTCCCAGGCTTCTGTGCAGGGACCTTTGCTGCCTGCAAACAGTAGGGACACCTGTTTCTGAGCAGGGAGGGCCAGCATCTGAAATCTTAGGAATGGGGCTGTTATTGAAAAAGGGGTGCTTGATAAGGCAGCCACTGTGATAGGCAGCGGAAATTTGATAATGAAAGGAGATGCCTAATAGATTAATCTGGTGTGATTTGCCAAAACACAAGGTTTTCTGGAAGATTATCCACACTTGCAATAGGAAGCCCTTTGTTTCATGAAAGTCCCCACTTATCATTGTATTCTTTATCTCAGAAGAAACATAATGGTTTACTTGTTTACATGCATGGTAGATATATTCAGAGCTGGGCTGTGGGGCTGTGAACTCCCTTTCATTTGAAATGTTTCCAGCATGCAGGTTATTAGCTAAAGGGGAACAAGCAGTTGGACACATACAAAATTTAAATCTGCCTTGCTTAGATTGGCAGAACTGACTGTTATTTCATCCACTGGGAAAAGGTTTTATTTCCTGCTCAAATACTTTCAGAGGAAAATCACAAGCTCATTCGTAGCCATATACCTATGTGCATGTGTACACGTTCAGGGCTAAGGAATTTGTCTACAGAAATGGGCATCTTACATTCAACTGGTTATTTACCACTAATTTTAATTACTTCATTAGCTTGCCTTGCTCCTTCTATTTTGTTTGACTCACCATAATTGTGAGACTCATGCTTTACATTATTTACATTGAATCCAGCCCTTGATGCATCTTGAACAGTACTACTTTGGTTTCTGGAATTGATTTTTAAATATCTGACACATCCGGCAGGACAGAACAACCAAAGCTCAGTGCTCCTACTCTCTGAAAATAAACAAAATGTATCCCCATGGTTGAACATGACTTGATTAAAGCTCTCCCTACTCTTTTATATTTTTAAAGTAAACTTCTCTTATCGACAGAATGCTTTTTGTTGTTGTTGTTCTCATCCAAAGCAAAGCTTGCAGAGGAAATAAATACCTGTACAGTGTAGTTACGTGTGCAGAATTGTATAGGCTGTACTCCCAGTGCCTCCCTGTTCTGTTTCATTGCTTCATACTTTCCTTGGTAGTCAATATTTAAAGAAACCGACAGTGAAATAGGGGAGAGTTACTTTTAAGGAACTGATTGAGGAAGGAGTTATTTCCAACCTGAAAATTGGGGAGGCACGCAGAATGCACAGCTCTTCTCTCCTCCTGTTTTTGCTACAGTTGGAGATTTTCGGCCATTGAATGACCTTAGCCAGTAAGTGTGGTCACATTACATGTGCAAATGGGTGAGTAAGGAGAATATAGAAAATTATAAAGGGGTATAGGTGTGGAAATCTGATAAACTCATCAAAAGAGAATGGATCTCAAAAGAATTGTCATTCTAGACCAACTGATGGCTACCAACAAAAGTTATTTGTTCATACAACTGAAAATGGATCGAGTGCTAGGAAAAATTGCCACTGGGTAATACGTGGCAAATATATGAAACATGGCATCTTGCTTTCTTCAAACAAGTGTTAGAAGTTGAAAGCACTGGAAATCTAGGGTCCACATTATAGTTTATGTTTCATATTTTATGTTTGTGGCACATCTGGCCTTTCTGTCTTTCTTCTCCATTCTTCTTTTTAATACAAATTATGTCTATTGTTGTGTAAAAAATAACTTTTTACTGGTTGTGATGGTTAGGCTAATGTGTCAACTTGGCCAAGTAATTCTGTCCAGGTGTCTGGTCCAGCAAGCACTGGGCTAATTGTAATACAAGAGCATTTATGGACTTCGATCACCAGTGAGTTTACTGCATGGATGGCTGTTTACATCTGTATCAATCACGGAGATTGCATCAGCAGTGGGTGATGCTTTTATCCAACCAGTTGAATGCCTTAAAAGGGGAAGTGATTTCAACCTTCAGAGAGAATTTCCCACCTCCTCTTTGGACAGCCAACTTCTCCCAGAAACTCATCAAGGACCTTTCATCGGACTTTCATCAGAGCCCCTGCTTTGCAGCCTGCCTGCGGAACCTGGACTTGTGCATCCCCACGGTCGTGTGAGAAACTCATAAAATCTCATATTATTGACAGATATCTCCTGTTGATTCTGTTTCCCAAGAGAACCCTGACTAATACAACCCTCCTCTGAAGCATATATTTTAATTAGGAAACATCTTAGATGCCATGAGAAAAACTTATAGGAAAGCACTTGAAATCAGTCTCAAGTGAGATCACTTGAGTGTAATTTTTAAAGCTGTGATATAGATTTATCCACCAGTGTATTAGTCAGTTGGCTGTCACAGGGCTTCCTCTTGTTCTGGTCCCCAATCAAAACTAGCAGCTTTTCTCATCACTCGGTAAATGGGCCAGAGTAGCACATCCAAATGAGGAATGTGTTGTCTCCAAAATCCGAAGAGGCCAACTAAGCGTTGTGCCTCTTTTTTGGTCATAGGAGGGGCCAGGTGCAACAGCTCATCCTTTACTTTAGAAGGGATATCTTGAGAGGCCCCACACCACTGGATACCTAGAAATTTCACTGAGGTGGAAGGATCCTGTATTTTTGTTGGATTTATCTCCCATCCTCTCTCATGCAAATGCCTTACCAATAAATCTAGTCTTTGCTACTTCTTGCTCAGTAGGTCCTATCAACATGATATCATCAATATAGTGGACCAATGTGATGTCTCATGGGAGGGAGAGACAATCAAGGTCCCTGAGGACAATATTATGACATAGTGCTGGAAAGTTGATATACCCCTGAGGCAGGACAGTGAAGGTATACTGCTGGCCTTGTCAGCTGAAAGCAAACTGTTTCTGGTGGTCCTTACTAATGGCAATTGAGAAAAAAGCATTTGCGAGATTAACAGCTGCATGCCAGGTACCAGGGGAAGTGATGATTTGCTCAAGCAATGATACCACATCTGGGACAGCAGCTGCAATTGGAGTCACCACCTGGTTAAGTTTACGATAATCTACTGTCATCCTCCAAGATCCATCTGTTTTCTGCACAGGCCAAATAGGAGAGTTGAATGGGGATGTGGTGGGAATCACCACCCCTGCATCCTTCAAATCCTTGATGGTGGCACTAACCTCTGCGATCCCTCCAGGAATCCGGTATTGCCTTTGATTTACTATTTTGCTAGGCAGGTGCAGTTCTAGAGGCTTCCACTTGGCCTTTCCAACCATAATAGCCCTCACTCCACAAGTCAGGGATCCAATGTGGGGTTACTGCCAGTTACTGAGCATGTCTATTCCAATTATGCATTCTGGAACTGGGGAAATAACCACAGAATGGGTCTGGGGACCCACTGGACCCACTGTGAGACGGAACTGAGCTAAAACTCCATCAATCACCTGACCTCCATAAGCCCCTACTCTGACTGGTGGACCACAGTGACGTTTTGGGTCTCCTGGAATTAATGTGACTTACGAGCCATTGTCTAATAATCCCTGAAATGTCTGATCATTTCCTTTTCCCCAATGCACAGTTACTCTGGCAAAAGGCAATAGGTCTCCCTGGGGATAGGTGGGAGGAAGAGTAACAGTATAAATTTTTGGCAGTTTAACAGGATCCTTCCCCAAGGGAACCTGGCCTTCTCCTCATTCAAGGGGCTCTGGGTCTGTAAACTGTCTCAAGTCTGGGAATCGATTAAGGGGCCATGATCCTCTGCGTCTGTAATTTGAGTTAGGGTTTTGTTCACTCGACTTAGAACTCTTCTGCTTATACAGATCCAGAAGAAATTTATTAGACTGCCCATGTATTTCACTTCTAGGTACCCCATGATCTATTAGCCAACACCATAACTCCATGTGACCCAGACTATGCTGTATGCTCTTTTCAATCTGTCTTTCATTGCGGTAGCCACGCCCACCTTGCCTTTGGCGATTAACTGCAGATACTTGACTTTTACTGGACCGAGATCCGATCATCCCCATAATGTTTAAGGATTCCAATTCCATTACAGCCCTCCCTACAATAATATCTGCACTGAAGAGAAGAGCAACCACAGAGCCCTTCAGAGAAGATGGAGTTAGTCTTACAAATTTATTCCTCACCGTCCTGGTTAAAGGTGTGTCCTCTGGACATTGCTGGGGTGGGTTGGCAGGTCTCAAATGGTAAGTCCATTCTAGCATTGTAATCTCTCTAAGCCTTTGAATCCCCTCATCTACTCTATAACAGGGCAAATCGGGCATCTCAACATCGGACATGTAGGCCATCGTTTGGTCCATGCTTCAGTCAGTCACCCAAACAAACTGTTAGAGCCCTTTCTAACCCCTCGAGCTACAGCATTGAATCCAGAATTTCTGCTTAGTGAGCCCATATCAATAAATTCAGCCTGATCCAACTTTATATTCCTTCCACCATTATCCCATACCCTTAGTATCCATCCCCACACATATTCCCCTGATTTCTGTCTATATACGTTGGAAAACTCATGCAGTTCTTTCAGAGTATAGCATACTTCCTCATGGGTCACACTTTGTATTTCACCTTTGGGGGCTTGTTGTGATTTTAGTCTAGTAATAGGTCTGGAAGACAAGAGAGGTGGTGGGGGTGGGTAAGGAGAAGGATTACAGATGTCTTGCAGGCTACTGACCTCAGGGCATTCCTTTGCATTTTCTTCTAGTGAGACAGGATTAATCTCTTCAGGCAGGGGTTGGGAGGTAGATTCCTCAGCGCAGACTGGAAGTTGGGCAGTGCGTGCTGGAGTTTGGCTGGTACCTGCTTCGTGGCTGGGAGGAGGTCCAGACTCTCTGGGGCAGGCTGGAGGCTGGGCAGTGCAGGCTTCAGTTTGGCTGGTACCCACCTCAGGGTTAGAAGGAGGTCCGGATTCCCTGGGGCAGGATGGAGGCTGGATGATACAAGGTTGACAAGGTGTGGTCTCCACAGGGCAGACCATCACAGGTTTACCTGGTAAAGTCTCAGCAGAATTTAGAGTTCCAATGTCCCCACCAATATTATCATCATCCCGTATGTCTCCATCCCAATCCTCGGGGTTCCACTCCTTTCCAATCAATGCCTTCACTTTAGTTGCAGAAACCCTGCGAGATTGAGATTTTAGTTTCTTCTGTAATTCTGCCACTCGTACAATGAGAGTCTGGGTTTGATTCTCAGATATTTCAAGTCTGTGGCTACGCAAGATTTTCTTTCAAGGCACACGTAGAAACTTTCATATCATTCATGCGGCATTTAAGTTTCAAATTTGAAGACTTTAGCTCATCTCTTTCTTTTGTAACTGTATCCAGAGTATCTAGGAGGAGCCAGCCAACATCATTATACTTTTTGACTCCACAAAATTCTGTTAAGTGTTGAAAACACTCTCACCCAGATCCTTGCTTCTTATAAGTGTGGAAATAGGGGAATCCAGTGATGCTATTTTGTGTATCTCTGTTACACAACAGAGCTGTTGCCAGCTCACACCATGGACTGTTAGCAACCTCTTCATTATTGGAAAGGGAGTCATTAGTACCCCTGAGTCCAATTAGAGTAGAGAGCCAATTACAAAACTTCCAGAACCACCTCGGACATACCATGTTTAAGACTCTCTTCCTCAAGAACCACTCCCGGTACCAAGCTGTATTAGTCAGGGTTCTCTTGGGAAACAGAATCAACAGGAGATATCTGTCAATAATATGAGATTTTATAAGAGTCTCTCACGCGACCGTGGGGATGCAGAAGTCCAGGTTCCGCAGCCAGGCAGCAAGCCAGGGGCTCCGATGAAAGTCCGATGAAAGGTCCTTGATGAGTTTCTGGGAGAAGTTGACTGTCCAAAGAGGAGCTGGGAAATTCTCTCTGAATGTTGAAATCACTTCCCCTTTTAAGGCATGCAACTGATTGGATAAAAGCGTCACCCACTGCTGATGCAATCTCCCTGATTGATGCAGATGTAATCAACCATCCATGCAGTAAACTCACTGGTGATCAAAGTCCATAAATGCTCTTGAGTTACATTAGCCCAGTGCTTGCTGGACCTAACACCTGGACACAATTACCTGGCCAAGTTGACACATTAGCCTAACCATTACAAGGGTCATTATATATTTTCATTTATTCAGAAATAGCTTTCATTATTTAAAAAAAAAAAAAAAGTTCTTCTAATTTGAATGATTTTGATCAACCTGAGAAAAGTAATTGTCAGTCATTCTGGTATCTTATCATAGCCACACATATTTTCAATCAGTTTATTTATTTAAGGAATACACTCCCTCCCAGTTAGGTTTCTCAATGGAAATGTATGGCTGTGTGACCAGACCTAAAAACCATGGTATTTCCTTTTCATAGCTGTTAAAACACCATGAATAAGCAGGATTCCTCACCATCAAGCACCTTCATGGTTAATTAAATCTCTGCACATAGACACATAGAAGACCCTGTGTCTCTGTGGTGTGGTGATGCAGTCCCAGGGATAAATACAGAATAAAATTGTTTGTTGGCTTTGGAAGGTTCTCGCTAGAAGCTGACTACTTCAAATAACGTGTTTTACTTTGGCTACAATTATTTACTTTGACTAGAATGATTTTATTTTCAGGAGTAGAAATGGTCATCACCCTCCAAAACATCTTAACAATGAGGAGTCCTATATGAAAAAAAATTAATATAAACAAGCACATTAAAATCTTGCTGTGCATTTATAGAAAGATTCTAATTGCCTAAGGGTCTCCATTTTATAAAACTTTTCTGCCCCTGTTTTCGTATTAAGCACAGCCACATGAGATAAAGTTGGTTTTGAGCTCTGAGTGTCAGATATTTTTGCCTAGTGCAATGTCTACAGAACAGAAAATATTTCCTTCTATTTTTCCTCTCGGTATACTTTCAATTTTCATATACTTTCAATTTTCCAACACACAGATCAGAAGCTGATCCTACCACACAAGAAGTTCTCTGCAGTTTTGCCTGGGAAAACATACATCTTCATGCTAAATATTTCTCAATAAATATTTCTTTGCATAAAATCTTTGATAGGCTTCCCATTGCTCTATCCCAGGATAAAGCCAAACTATTATATTTTCTTCTCATGCCCCGCCCTGCTTGCTCCCTATAGTCCAGCAACACTGGGCTTCTTTTAGCACCTGGAGCTCCCTATACTGTCTCTTGACCCAAAGATTTTGCACACACTGCTACATTTGCCTGGAATGTGCTCCCTTGCTTCTTTCAACCATCATTTCTTTATCTCCCTGACTTAGACAAATTTGCTTATAAGATCTCCTAACCCTGGAGATCTCTCTCCTGTAGTTCCTATTGCAATAGCAACTTTATATTAATTTGCATGTCCCTCTTCCCCATTGGAGGTAAACTCCAAGAAACTAACACAGACATGTCAGATTTTGTCCACTGTGTTCACACAGTGGACACTCAATAAATACTTGTGGAATGAATGAATCAATGAAAAATGGAATGCTAGATTTTGCTAATATAATTAAGATAGCTCTCAAATGCCTTAAACCACCTAAGATGACAAATGTTTTCAGTAACAGGAATGACTGATCAGGTCTTCTTCTCACAGATAGTGCTATATGAGGCATAGTCGACAGATGGTAAAGCAAAATAAAGTAGATATCCCTCTTGCATGTCAGCCTAGTGCTGGAATCCCCACAGATAATGTCTGTATCCAACAGGCTCAGCCCTTCTCAGGTCTGCACTTCGTTACTCCCAGCCACAAGTCTCCAGGACAAGTACACTTCTGATTCTAAATATGTAAACACTGGCGTTGTGTTAACAGGAGCGTGAGCTTAGGGAAATTCTTTGTGAAATAGTGCTCTCCCATCTTTTATTCATTCAACAAGTAGGTTCTGTGTACAGTGTGTGCCTTGCAATAAAGTTAATGCCTAGAAATTGTGGATATTTGCAGAAAAAAAAATTATTATATTGCCAGTTTTACTGATGGCAAGGGAACAAGCCTTCACTCCAACAACGCGTCTCACTATAAAGAATGCTATCAGCTGGGATGATGAGACCTTGATTCCACTAGGAGACACCAGCTTCTTCATTCAATGCTTATTCTTGGCCATTCCAACCAATTCCCTGCTGTTGGGACAACTTGTCGACCCTTCAGAGAAGACCTCTACTCAGCAAACCCAAGATGTTCCAGGCACTGTGCTCAGGGACCATGAGAATTACCAAAAGGAATCAGATTCCAGTGGCTGCCCTTAAGAGCCTTATTATCAGCAAAGGAGATCTGGAGCACAGGAGATGAATGATATTTATTGTGCCAAGTTCTGAGAACTGAAACAATTCTTCACACAGAAATTACATTTGAGCCAAGCCTTGAAGGAAAAGTAGGGTCTCCAGGGTAAGTCAGGGATGAAGAACATCTCAGGCAGTGGAAAGCATGACCCAGAGCAGGAAGGTGTGAGACTGCGAGGCAAATTCAGGAAGCCAAGACTAATTTATTGTGGCTGGGACCCAGGGAGAGGAAAAGGAAAAGAAAGAAGAGGTGTTAGAACAATACTGGTAATTATCTATCAGTGGATTCATAGGTGGAAAAATAGCCAATGTCATTTCCACATTGAGGGGTATGTGCTGCTGTTTTCCTTCACATTAAGTAATGTTTTTTCTCTCTTTTTTTTTCTTTTTTCTTTTCTTTTTTTTTTTTATTTTAAAATCAAGTAATGTTTTATATAATTTAGTCTGCTCTTCTATTTACTTTTCCTGCAACCATTATTGCTGTTTCCTGAGTTGCTATCTTTTTATATCTGCCATTCTGCTACACAATGTTTGGACTCGAATGGAAATGAACTATCTTGAGCTAATATATAAGTCCTAGTTTTCTATTGCAGCCTAAGAAATTACCAAAACCTTAGTGGCTTAAACAACAAGATTATTATCTCACATTTTCTGTAGGTCAGGAATCCAGACACCGTGTGACTCTCTTCTCTACTGCAGATCTCAACTGGGCTGGAATCAAGGTGTTGGTTAGGCCTGCAGTTCTCATCTGGGGCTCAGGGTTCCTTTCCAAGCTCTCTGATTGTTAGACAAATTCACCTTCTTGCTTCAGTGGGACTGATGTCTCCATTTCTTTGCTAGCTGTCAGCTGAGGACCACTCAGCCTCTAGAGGCTGCCCACATAACTGGCCTCATGGCCCCCTCTATGTCCAAGCAAATACCAGTGCATCAAATCCTTCTCATGCTTCGAATCTCTGACTTCCTTTTCTCCAACCAACTGGAGAAAACTCCCTGCTTTTAAAGAGCTCATGTGATTAAGTTAGGTCTATCCAGATAATCTCCCTATCTTAAGGTCAATTGTTCTATATAACATAACCTAAACATGGGACTAAAATCCATCATATTCACAGTCCAGGAATTACACAGGGTGTGTTACAGCATGGCACAAAATCTTGGGGCCATCCTAGAATTATGCTTACCACAGTGAACCACTACAATGATTATAATTCAGCTTAGTGTAAAGCAAGATGGCAATGACAATTGAAAAGACCCTCCAAACTACCACCTGCTCCCTAAACTCTCCTCCATTGACATACCATCCCTAATTCTGAAGTTCTATCCACAGATGTTAGTCTTCTAGGTTAGCCAACAAACAAAGGGATACTGTCTGTAGAGGTTACATGCTGACCAAGGGGTAAAGGAAGGCAATTGCTGGAGCATCCTTCTCCCCCAGTTCTCTTATGTGGGCACATTCACATGTGTCAGTTGAATGGAATAACCTGGGAGACTCTAGAAGACAGCTGTTATTTTTGACTGCCAGACATCCTTTCACTTTGTTCTGGTAACAGCACTCTTGTTTTCTTTTAGGGAACCACCCCTACAGCTACTCCAAATCCATGGGATTTGGGTGGAAATAATCCCCTGCCTAGTAACAGGAGTGGCTATAGGATCCAGGCTTGTTCTATGAGTATACAACTGTCTGGCCATAGTGACTTTCTCAAGAATGAGCATGAAACCCAACCTGAGCCAACCAGAGCCAACACATCCCAAACCTTCACTAGAACACTCAGGATGAAGGTGTGTTCTTTCCATAGGTGACAGAGGCCTTGAGCAGGATTTCTCAACTTCAGCACTGACATTTTGGGCCAGATAAGTCTTTGTTGTGAGGGGCTGCCCTGTGCATTACAGGATGTTTAGCAGCATCCTTGGCCCACTAGATTCCAGTAACACCCCCCCCACACCCCACACCCAGTTGTGATGATCAAAAATGTTTCCACATTGTCAAATATCCCTTGGAAGGCAAAATCACCAACTGGTGAGAATTTCTGCCCTAGAGCTACATGTATCCATCTTCCCACCAAAGGGACAGAGGCTGACTGATAAGTAAATCAATATAGATAACAGTTGAAAGATGGAAAGAAACCAATTTGGGGGACATCTTTTGAGGACCTTTGAATCTTTTCTTGCTAGGTATATCCCTAGACTTTTAAGTTATGTATACCAATACCTTCCTTTCTTTGCTTAAGCCTATTTTATTTAGGTTTATTTCACGATATCAGACACTTTGGAGGGCATAGAGCCTGCAGAATGAGATGCTAGAAAATAAGTTTTAATCAATTCTGGTACTGGGAGCCCTGGTCAAACACGTAGGAAAGTGAACTACTTAAAGGAAAGGAATATGGACTTTAATGATAAACTTCATCTGCTTCATAATTTTGTCTCTTTTCTTGCCTACAGTACTTAACTTCACATTTGTCTTCATAGTCAAGTAAGTAATAATTGCCTGAATGATGGCTGCCATATAGCTTCTAAAAGGAGATGTTCCCCCAAAACAGAACTAAAGAGTGTATTCAATAAAACTTTTGTAGTTGCAAGTCAGAAAAGCGAAACAGTAATTAGCTTAAGAAAAAAAAAGGAAATGTACTTAGTCACACACACAAAAACAAAACAAGAAAAGCTGAACAACTGAGGTCAGGGAAGCCCAGAGATGGAGCTGGTCCCAGGACAACTGAAACCAAATCTCTTACTCCTTCCTCAATCTCTGCTGCTCCCTACATGTCAATTTATTTTTATCCTAATATAAGATGGTTTCTTATAATGGTACAAATAATGACCACTTGATTAGTCAGAGTTCTCTAGGGAAACAGAACTGACAGGAGATATCTGTAAATACTATGAGATTTTTACAAGAACTGTCTCACAGGACAGTGGGGATGCACACACCCAAAATCCACAGGGCAGACTGCAGGCTGGGCTGAAGTAAAGATGGAAATTCTCTCTTCTGACTGCTAAAATCATCACATCTTCTAAAGCCATCATCTGATTGGACTAGACTTCTCTCATTGCTGAAGGCAAACTTCTCAGTTGATTGTAGCTGTGTAGATGTAATCAGCCACAGATGCAATCAATTTACTGATAATTTAAGTCCATAAAATGTCCTCACAGTAACAATCAAGCCAGCAGTGCTTGTTTGACCAAGCAACAGGACACCAAAACCTGGCCAAGTTAACATATGGACTTAACCATCACAGCCACCATTAGTTCCAAGACTATGTCTCCCAGCCACAGAAGAAGGCCCTCTCTGAATATCTGATTGATCCCAAGTTCACTCAGTCATTCCAGAAAACAGACTTGGACTGATGCCTTATCCCAGAACAATCACCTGTGGCCAGTGGGGTGGGATAACAATATGGGTACGTGCCCACTCTCTCTGACCAGTGGTGTGGGGCCGTGCAAGGGCTCACTGTGGACCAAAAGGAAGGGGTTGTTGGAAGAAGTGGGAAGGGTCATCTGTCAGTCATTTTGGGGAGAAGGCACACACAATAAACTTATTTTAAAAACCTTTCCTTGAAGCCCAAGCGAGTAATAGAGGCCCTGCTGTATTTATATTGGTTCTTCAAGTTCAGCCCATTAGCAACTTGGCTAGGCATAGTCGTCCTGAGATGCTCAGTCCAGTGAAACTGAATTGGAAAAAAAAGATGGCTTCCTCAAACACACAGCAGAACCTCATTAATGGTGACCTTGTTAAGTAAAACTTACAGATACATCTGATAGGAGCCAGCCCAGAAGTTGAAAGCAGTATCTGTAGCAGATCCAGGTATCAGCGCCTTAGAGCCTTTTGGACAGCTCCATTTTTCATATACCTTTAGCTTGATCTGCAGCTTAGTTCCCTGTTGACGCCAGAATCTGTCTGCCAGTCTCCCGAAGGACTTGCTGTATTTCTGGATGGAGTACAAGTTCCCTGTGTGTTAGTGCAGTTGAGAAACTTTTCCGTGTTCTTTTTTTTTTTAAACCCAATTACACAATGGCTGAGGCTAGAGTGCAGGAGCGAGAGGCAGAAGGAAACTGCTGGCCAAATAGAAACTCTCCAGTTTTCCATAGAAAACAACAAATCATCCTGGTCAACCCACAAAGTGATTCACATCTTCTTGACCCAACAAAGATAACGAGAGGCCTCGGAGATATTTTATTTTCATAAGTTCTGAGCTGTGATCCTGAAAAACCATCAATAATTTAAAGAAAGAAAGAAAAAAGCCCAGTTATGCCATCCATTCTTACTTCATGCGCATCAGTCAACAATGGTAATTAGAAAACTGCAAAGTAGCAGTCACTAAATATTTTTTTCTGCCAGAACAAATTAGTTTGACAAGGATTCTAGCCTAAATCATAACCAAAAGAAATTACAAAATCCAGACCAAGGTTCTTAGCCAGAAGGAAAGAGAGTTTTTTTTCCCCTTCCTACTTCTAAGTGGCCACCACTTCCTGGTGATAAGTAGTGTGCAGATAAGAAGAACATAAAATATTTCTTCAGCCCCCTAGTCATTTTTTTCTCTGTAAACTCTATCTGAGGTAAACTAATGCTAGGGAAGGACACAGCTCTAATCTATTATCCTAGGTTTGAAAGTCTTAGACTTATTTGTAAAAACAGTGATTTTCAAACATTTCCCCCCAGCAAATCCATATATAATTTCCCAAGGAAACCCAAAATATAAAACTAAAACCTGTGGAGCTGCTAAGGTTGTAAAGGAGGCAGGAGGCCCAGCGTTCCTGGTGCTTGGCGTCCTCTCTCCCTCAGAGTTCCACAGAGAATTATTGGGAAACCAGTGTTGTAAATCACTCTTAACTTGTGTACCTGGACAAAAGTCAAACCACAGTTGCTCTGAAACATTTGAAAATAAAATCTGGGGCAGATTCTCTAGCTGGTGCTGCAGAAAAAGCACACGTTGGTTTCGTGGAAGTCCAGGTAGTCGTTATAGCATTATGAAGATGGAATTTCGAGGTGGAAGCTACAAATGAGAGACTTGGAAACAGGGACTGGTTCACCTGAAAATGCCCGGTGGCCAGATTTCCATGCTGTGAAATGAAGCTAAGTTTGCAGGGAAGCTGGAAACTGTACTCCTTCCCACTCCTAGAAAAGTCCATATAGACCATGTTACCTCATGGATCACCAGAGTTTTGCTTAATCACTCTCTGGGAGACTCTAATCTTTGTTCAAAAGGGAGAAGGAAAGTGATGGAGGGACTGAGAGCCCATTTGTCATGGTTGCCTGGGCAATTGAATTCCATGTTATTTGGTGTTCACCCTAGACTTTCTCCAAGGTCCAGGTATCAAACAGCAATGAGGGAAGCAGATGTGGCTCAAGCGATTGGGCTCCCGTCTACCATATGGGGGGTTCAGGGTTCAATTCCTGGGGCCTCCTGGTGAAGGCAAGCTGGCCCGCGTGGTGAGCTGGCCCAAACGGAGAGCTGGCCTGTGCAGGAGAGCTGGCCTGAGGGTAGAGCTGGTGCAGCAAGATGATGCAACAAAAAGAGATGCAGCAGACCAGAGAGCTGAGGTGACGCAAGAGATTGAGCGCCAATCTCCCACTCTGGAAGGTCCTAGGATCAGTTTCCGGTGCTGCCTAAAGAGAAGACAAGCAGACACAGAAGAACACACAGAGACTGGACACAGAAAGCAAACAGAGAGTGCAAAAACAACGGGGGGTGAGAGAGAGAAATAAATAAATCTTAAAAAAGAAAAAACAATGAAATCAGATTGCACCATTCAGGCTACAAATTCATGGGATTTGGGGATCAACTTGCTATTGCTGGCTTGCTAGCTATGATCTCTAAGAACTTAAATCTGACGAATATAAAACTTTTCAAGAAAACCATGCATGTGTCCTCAGACCTAGTTTTTCTCCCTAGGTGTGGTTTTTAGAATGCTGGTGATAAACTAAGCCTGATTATTATATGACCATTCTGTATGGGAAAAGACTGTAACTTTGGGTATCTTTGGTCAACCTTAAGAGATATAGCAGGGGGACGGATGTGGCTCGGGTGGTTGGGTGTCCGTCTCCCAAATAGAGGGACCTGGGTTCGATCCCTGGGACCTCCCGGTAAAAATTTTAAAAAGTAATAATAATATCGAAGGCGCATGGCCATCAGGCTCTGTGCATGGGTGAGCCACCAGGCCCTACGAGCGGGTGAGCCATCAGGCCCCATCCGCGGGTGAGCCACCAGGCCCCACGAGCAGGTGAGCCGCCAGGCCCTGTGCGTGGGTGGGCCACCAGGCCCCATTCGCAGGTGAGCCATCAGGCCCCGCCATGCAGCAAGATGATGACGTAACAGGAGAGTGACACAAAGGATAGCCAAGACAAGACGCATCAAAAATCCAGGAACTAAGGTGGCGCAGGCGGTAGTAGGATGCCTCTCTCCCACATCGGAGGTTCTGAGGATTGACTCCCAGTGAAGACAGGAGGAGAAGGATGAGAAAAGAGGGCAGGAAACGGACACAGAGAGTTGCTCAGTGAATGGACACAGAAACAGCAAAAACGGGGCGGGGGAGATGGATAAAAGTAAATAAATAAATAAATAAATCCTTAAAAAAAGGTATAGGGGAGGAAGATACGGACTATAGTTAGTAGTAATACTTTGACGATGCTCTTTTATGATTTGTTAACAAATGTTTCACAACAATGCGGGGTGTTTGTGGCGGGGGGGGATGTGTGGGACCCCTGTGTGATGTTATGCATATTTGTTTTGTAAGATCACGATGTTTACTGAACACTTATAGTTTATGTATGTTCATGTATGAATGATATACTTCAATAAATTGTTTAAAAAAAAAAACAAAAACCTTTCAGGAATAATTTCCTGCTTTTTCCAGAAAACAGAGATTCACTAGGCTAAGATGCAAAATTTAAAATCCCAATCCAATTTGCATTTTATATTAATTCAATTTAAATCCAGTTCAATATATATGCGACTATTTTCCTTTTCCTCCTAAGACATCCTTGGGAGGTAGACAGCTAATTGCTCCTTTGGATTTGCGCATATTTAACATTTATAAGGGAGAATTCTTTGTTCTTCCCACCAAATCTGCACTTTCTCTACCATCTTCATCTCTACATCCATCCAGTTATTTATGTTACAACTTAGGAATTATCCTTAATTCCTTCAAAACCACATTCAGTAAGATTAGCAACTTGTCAGCAGTACCTCCAATTTAGACTCTTAATCCAACCACTTCTTGGCTACTCAAAACCCTAGACCAAGTCATCATCATCTTTTGCATCATCTTATTGGTTTCCTGGCTGCTGTTCTCCATGCTCCAAGTAGCAACCAGAGTGATCTTCTTAAAGCCTAAATCAGAAAATATCACTACCCCACCTAAAACCCTAAATGGCCCATTATACCAAAATAAATAAATAAACAAAAAATAAAATCAAGCTATTCACCATACCCTAAAGTTCCTCATAACCCAGCAGCCATGTCCTACAACTCTTACCCTCCTCCCCTACCCCAACCTGACTTCTAAACTCTAGCCAGATTGGTCTTCTTTCTGTGCCTCAGACCCACTCTCATTCCCATTCTGGACCTTGACAGTGCTATTTCCTATACCTGAAAAATTCTTCCCTTGGGTCTTTGCACAGCCATCTCCTTCTCATCATTGATGTCTTAGGTCAAACATCAACCCCTCAGAGAGTTCACATGACCATCTGAGCTGAAATGGACTTTAACCCTATCACCCAGGCATGCTCTGAGTCATTGATCTAATTTATTTCCTTTATGATATTGCTCATTACTTTAAATTATCCATATATGTTTACTTATATATTGATTGCATTTCTTCCCACACTAGAAGGTAAACTTTATGATGTCAGGGATTTTTGTCTCATTGCTCTACTTCCAGTTGCTAGAACTGTGTCAGCCAAATAGTAAGTACTCAAAAGATATTAGTCAGGTGACTCTGGACCAGGTACTGTGCTATACCCTTTACATACTTCATCATCACAACAGCTAATGAAGGAGGCAGCAAAACACAGTGGTTAAGAGTGTAGACTCTGGCACCAGATTCCTAGGTTCAAACCTCAATTCATCACTTACTAGCTGCAAAACCTTGAGTAGTTGAAGCTCAGTTTCCTTATCTGAAGAAGTGAAAATAAAAATAATACCTATCTCAAAGATAAAATGCACTTAGGACAATATCTGGCTCATAATAAGCACTTAATAAATGCTATTATTATTATATTATCTCAATGTATCCTCACAATAACCTAATCGTAATTGTTATTATCTACATAGTACATCCGAGGAAATATTCCCAGCCAGATAAAATAATTCCCCTAAGTTCACAAAGCTAGTAAGAAGTTGAGTTGAAGATGAAATCTCTCCAAAGACCACACTTTTAACTACTATTCCTTGATGTTGCCTCACATTGTGGGCTATTTTCAGTACTCTCAAAGATTCCCAGATAATCAGAATTCTGTTCAAGTTCTCATATTCCCTGGGTAGGTTTATAATCTTCAGTCGTGGACCATGCTTGTTGGAGCAGTGTTCTCTTATCCTAATAGTTTTGCAGAGGTCATACATCTTGTAAAACTTGACTTGTCCCCCTGGCAGCAATTAGTCCAGAGATGGCCCAACATAAATTAGACCAATAAATTCATGCCCAGGTTTTGGACTTGAGGCAAGTGAAAGCCTCAGATTAATTTCCATCAAGTGGTTGAAGGTGTGAAATGCAAAATGCAGGAGTTATCAGGGGTTTCATTTCTCACTATGTTATAAAAAAGGACCATCTGCATGAGAGAGAATGAAGATAAAATGGAAAGATAAATAAGAATCGTAAGGGCCTTCAATTTCCTGATTCATGTTGTTCTTGAAGCCCAGGTCCTTCTCTATCATTCACAGAACTTGAATAGTCAGTCCTTCCTTGGAGCCCATGAGCCAGTAAATTGTTCTGTCAAATTCAGGTTGAATTTCTACAACTTACAACCAACATTGTCCTTTTCCCATAGGAGCATGTGTGTGTCCGTGTGTGTGTCTGTGTGTGTGTTTTCAGTTGGTGCCTAACACTGAATGGCCACTATATACTGAATCTGTCTTCTGTGCTGGGCAATGCTAGGCATAAGAGATACAACAATGACTAATCCACAGTCTCAGTTCTGTAGGCGCCTTCAGTCTGGTGAGAAAAGCCTAGCAATACCATCAATACCTTGCGTAAATATTATAACAAAAGATATGTTTATGATGTGACAGAGCACAGAAGAAAACTAGCTAAGGGGGATGCTTCCCTGTCACCGTGCTTTCGTTTCATTCTTTATGTTTCTCACACTCTTCCTTCTCTCCTTGGTGAGCTCCCTTTCCTTTGGCCAATTATTAAATATTGATGTTCCTCACAATTCTTCTCTCTATATCCAATGCCCCTGGATTGCACTATTGCAGTGATTGCCTATACTGGGGAACCTCTTAAATCTATCTACAACCCAGACTTCCCTGCAGCTCTAGACTGTTCCACTAACTCATGCCCATCACCTGGATTTCTCTCAAACTGCTTAAACTCAATGTATCTAAAACTGAACTCAACACCTTGCCCCAGAACCCATTTCTCCTAAGTTCTCTTTCTCAGTTAGAGACATCATCATCCACTTAGTCATTCAAGCCGGAAAGCTGAGGCATCCTTAACTGCAACCCTTCCTTGCCCTTACCTGACCCCTACCAGCACTGCTTATGGCAAGACTTCATCATCTCTCACCAGGACTACTGTAAAGGCCTTAACCAACCATCCTCCGCACAGCCACCAGACAGCCACCCAAAGGGAAATCTCACCATGCCACGTTTCTGAAACTCCCATTGCCTTACAGGACAAATGCCAAATTCCTTTGAACGGACATCCTCTGGCCCCTGCCCGTTTATTCAGCCTCATCTCCTGCCATTCCCTACCTCAAAATGTTTGCTCCTAAAACACTGAACTTCCTGTCATTCACTAAATATGTTTGCCATGTTATGCCTGTGTGCTTTGTCTTGTGTCTAATTTCCATGTGGGATGCTCTTCTCTTCCACCTCCTACTCTTGTCTCTCTGCTTACATACATGGTTGACTAACAGACTCAGCCTTCAGCACTGAGCTCAGGTATCGCTTCCTCCAGAAGTCTTCTCTAACACCCAGGGCTATGTTAGGTGGCTACGCTCTGTGGTCCCATAAATGTGCTAGTTCCTTCCTTTGTCAGGTAGCTTATCATAGTCCATTGTAATTATTTCCCCCACTTAACTGCAAATTTCTACAGGAAATGCCAGTCTTATTCATCGTTTTATTCCTAGTTCCTAGAACAGTTCCTGGAACACATAGTAGGTTCTCAATATGGGTTTCATGGATCGGTGAATGAATAAATGAGAGAATAAGTGAATGGGTGGAGATTTAGAATCCCTCTATATCTCCATGCCTTTTCTGTGATTACTCTACCCACACCCTACCTCTAAGATTGGGTGGAGTGGGGTGGTGGAGATTGGGGTGAATACAGGCAGGTTCCCCAGTTTGTGCACATATCACCACCATCGCTCACTGCTGTCTCAGGCCTTCTCTCAAGAGGTGCACACACGCCAGCCCTTCTTGTGAACATGTATACACACACACATTACAGATGTTCTCTCTTCTTATTAGTAGAGGAGATCCCACTATGAGGTAAATGTTGATACAACGCTTCTCCTAATACATTTTACAGTGATCCAGCATCCCATCCAAAACAAAAATTCATCTATTTCTTCAGTCATTCATTACACACTCATATATTGAGCACCAACAATATGCTGGACAGTATGGTAACTTTGCAAGAACAAATATGGATATTTCAACACTTCTGATTTTAAAATTGCAATTTAGAGAGGGTAACTTAGCCTGATCCTGGCTCCCTTTCTAACAAAGGTGGAAAATGTCTCTTCAAGCCCCTACAGTAGGAGGGTAGGGGTGACTGTTTATACTTTTGGGTGAAAGGACAGTCTCCTTCTGTCTTCCTGACATATACATGCATTGCCTTACATGTCATAACCATCTCTTGGGTCCCTTCCATTCACCCAAACACACCTTCAGATGAAGCCACACCCATAACATCCTCCACACCATCCCCTTGTACAGAGACAGGTACTTATACTTGCTTCATCTGGTCAGACAGGTTCTTCATCTGAAATAAAACCTCTTGCTGGAGAAGGACTAGAGACTGCACTGGAGCAGGTAGCTAGGAAGCCAGAGAGGACAGGGTCAATGGTAAAGGGGAACTCTGGGAAGGGAGACTGAAGAGAGGAATATGGAACCATGTTATTCCAAAACAGAACAACTTCCTTCTGTTTCATCTTTCCTTGGGGAAATCACTCAGCAGAGAAAGAAAAGTTTAATGATGCCACATAGATATTAATGACAGAAGTTTATCAGCAAAAGAGTCGTGAAGCTATTATACCTCCATATCATAAGGTGACAAAAACAATAATCCCTTACAGAAATTCTTGAATGAAAACAAAATGGGTGAATGGAAGGATGGATGGATGGTTGATTAGATAGATGATTTATATCCTCCTTTCAAAAAAAATTGTCACCTTTTTATATATTATGCATTAACATAATATAATATGGTACCATTTATATACTAATATATATCTTAAATGTCTCCATACTGAGATAAACAGTGAAAATGGGCAATTAATCTTTCAATTCAATTATTCATGTATTTCTAATCTTATTGGTATTTTTACTGTAATCTCTTCTTTCAGATATATTTCAGCATAATTTAAGAAAATTAAATATCAAAAAAGAAGTACCTTTATTTTGGTATGATAGGAAATTAAACATTTCTAAACTTTCTGGCTAATCATACGACACATGACATGCCTAGTGCAGTGCTGAGTCCCTGGCAAGTAGTTAGCTCCATTTCTTTCAATCTCTCTAAATGATCAAGCTATTACTATGTTGTAGATGTCAATGAGACTTATTTAGTAATAAGTCACTAACTACAAAAATTTCCTTACTATTCCCCATGATGATTTAACATCCGGATATATATTTCTCCTCATTGTGATGGATTCTCTGAAGTCAGTTTATCTGAGGGTCAAATTATGGTTCTGCCATTTTCTAGCTATGAGACCTTGGACAAGTTACTTAACCTCTCCAGGACTTGGTGTCTTCATCTGTAAAATGAGGATAAGAGGATTGCTCTGATAATTCAAGAAGATAATAATGCCTGTAAGGGCTTTGAGAAGTGCCCTGCATGTAGTGCATACTCTATGAATGCCATGATAGGCACAGTTTTTTAGGTTGCAGACTGGAGCAGAATTGGCCTCTTCATCAGAAAAGCACCTGGAAATTTGAAATGTACCAACCACAGCTCATAGACTAGAAGTCCTACAAAGAGAGATACCACAGCAACAGGAAGAAAGAAAGGTCTTACATGTATTGCTTTTATAGACTTCGTGGGATTGCTTAGCATTATGTTTCTAACATCAGCCATTAGCACTCTTAGAATATCTAAAAATATGCCTAATGTAGAATAATTCAGGAGTAAAATAACAATTTCCCATTCTGTAAGATGATTTGGAATTGGATTTCAGCAAAATGGTATCAATCAAAAAGTAATTTAGAATTTTTTAAAAAGTAATGTAGAAGCAGCCCAGAATATGCAGCATAAAAATATTACATGCAACTAGAAAGTAAACTGTGTTTTTCACAGAGTGAAAGAGAATGTCACAGTCTGGCTTTTTTTTTTTTTTTTTTTTTAATTTACAAAGAACTCTCATAGATTATTAGAGTAATAATAAGTAATGCAGACTGCAGTTAACCTGTTCTTGAAATTACCACAAAAATATACTGGGATATTTTCTGATAGCTATAAAGCAAAGGAAAGAAAATATATGCATGAAAAGTGATTGGAAGAAAAAGAGATGAAACATAGCACCTCTACATTTGCAAAGCACAAACTCTTGATGTTCATATTTGCAATTCTAATAAGCGTGAGATCTCATTGGTTTTTAAACTTGAAGATGCCACAGGACAAGGTGATGGCTCTCAAAAGAAAGTAGAAGAGAAGCTCTGTGTACTAGCAGCCCTGCAGTTAGCATGTCACATAGAATCATTTCAGGCCAGGAATCTGGTGTTTTACTTCACAGATTAAAACACATAGACTGTGCAATTCAGAGCTAATCGTTATGAAAGGTAAATAGGACAAGGAAATGTTTTTATTTTTATTTAAATTCCTAGTTTTTCATATTAACTGGTCTTAGCAGCACAAGGACCATAAGAGAAACCAGCGAGGAATTGGTCAAAATAGCATAAAGGGAGAAAAAAACAATCTGGAAATAAAAACAACAACAAAAGACTCCTTTCTTTTGGCATTGTTACCTTGGATCTCCATTTCAGTATATTTTAACTTTTGTTCTGTTTATCAGTTTCCATCTAAAAAATAATGTCTGAGCCAAATTTTCATCCTATGTAACTCTATGAGGATTCTCTTTGCTTTCTTGGAGTCTAATTCTCCCATGGCGTTGCATAAGATGTAAATCTGACCCCTAAGGGAATATTATTTCAATGAGAAGAGAAACACTGCCTTTTATGGTGGCATGGTATCATTTAAGTGGCTTTTTAAATGTAATCTTTAAGGGAGATATAAAATTTATAAGTGGTAATGATATCATTTTAATCATTTGAAGATAATAGAGAACTCCAAATGAGAGTGTTTTCTTCTTAAGTGAACTTAATCAAATGCAGAGTTTAAGAGTCTCCAATTTAGAAGCACTTCATCAAATAAGAACTTTTCCTGCTGAGTCACTTGTGGTTTTCATGGAATTGGTTTTTGAGGGTAGGAATTTGCATGGTTTAACATTTTTTTCTCATCCTAGAAGAGCCTCTTTGACTCGCCACCCCGCCATTCTCTGGTTCATTTGTTCTCATGAGCCTAGGGATGTTCTAGCATGAACATGCTTCCTCATGAAGACGGCAATGAGTCTATGCAGTGAGGTCTATGGCAGCGCAGTCCTCTTGACTCCCTTTGGGCCCACAAACCTGGACTAGCCCCTAACCACAGTCCTTATGCATGAGTAGGGAAATTTCATATAATAGGAACCTAGACATGGCACTAGTATCAAACCTCTTTGGATTTAATTTAGGTGTTTCATAATGATTACTTTCTTTTCTCCCCTTACCTATCAATCCCATCCTTCTTTCATTCATTCACAAATTACTCTACTGGAGGCAGCTTCTCTGCTAAGCACTGGGAAGACAAAGATAAGTGAGCCACACAGAGCTCCTATCCCCAAATACATTCTCAATAACCAAGTTACCCATCTCACTATGCATATGTTATTTTTTGTGTGTGATAATTTTTTTCCTTACAACTTTATAAAGATCTAGTGGAAATCAATTCTGCTACTCCATTACTGGTATGCCATTTCAGTGGCTTGCCAACTTAAGTACTTTTTAAAAGAAATGGTCAGTTTTGGTCACCAAGGCTTGCTATTAGCAGAAATATACCATTTCTTAAAAAAATAAAAACAAAATACAGGGAATGACCTTTCAGAATACTAATACTGGTTTTCCGGTATATAAAAATTGAGGAAGGAAAAGAAGGACCAACTGGGCTATGCATACATAATTCTATAAGACTTAGGTTGTTTCTCCTTTAACCTTTCCTCTCATATTCTAGAGCAAAGCTATCCAACAGAACTTTTTGCAATGATGAAATGATTTATATCTGTGCTGTCCAATACAATAGCCACTAACTATATTTGGCTAGTGAGCATTTGAAATGTGACTAGTGTGACAATTAACTTTCATTGACTAAAATTTAAATAGCTACATCTGACTGGTGGCTACTGTTTTGGACAGTACAATTTTCGAGTCTTGAATTATATAATGTTGAGTCTATTTTTATTATATCCTGTAGAATAATTATGTATTTACATATATTCATGTCATTTTCAAATTTTATTGCAAGTCACAAGGCACAAAAATTCTGCATTATCTTTTTGGTTATCCAAGAGGAAAATGTTCTTCATTGTTCTCTTTCAAAACTCATCCTATTGCTGAAGCTTCATTCACCTTTTATTTATTTAGGAGCAAATTTTTTAAAGGAAGTTAAGTAAAAACATAATATGATTTTTGTTCTGGGAAACCTGGGTCCTATGTTGGTTTTGGTCCCTTTAGCATAGAATTGCTACAAGATCAACTTTGTATTTGTAACCACTTCATCTTCATTTTTTATTGGTCTGCTGTTATTTATTGCTCTAACAGTGGGCTCAGGATCCATGCTGTGGACCTTATCAGAATAAATTTCTTCCAGTATTTTAGGTAACTGAACTCCATGGAAGAAACCCAAAATATATTAGTGTTATACCAAATTCTATATAATGTTTGGGTTACAATAAAACAGCCATGGATTTTTCTAATGTTCTTGTGAAAGCTTTGTGATTTATTATATAAAACTGAATTTCATTTAGGAAAATCATAACAGAGGTGTTTCTGACCTAATTTATGAAATTCTAAACAGATGATTTTGGAAATAATAGTTATTTTATTTATCTAAGTAGATACATTTGGAAATATTAGTTAATAAATTTATTAAAATAGCTGCTTTTAATCATTCAAATGTTTTAATTTGTGAAAATTTTATAAAGATAGATCATGTAAAAATCTATGAGGTTTTAATTATTATTTCCTATAAATATCATGTGGTGGTTTACTAGTGTTGTTTAAAATATTGTGCACCATATAATATTTATATTAACCATTAAAAATAGCATGCTTTCAAATAATTACCTAAAATCTTATGTAAATTTAAAGATAAATTAGGTAGGGTTTCCTTAAGACCACACATATACCTTGGTTTTATTAAAATTTTTGTACAGGTGTAAACAAATACTGGTATAAAAAAAAAATCCTTTAAAGTATCGTTAATTGCACTTAAGTGCAATTAAAAGAAAAGTATTTCAGTATTAACAAAATATAATTATCCAGTTCTAGCACTCTAAAAATTTAAGTATGATAAAGTAATAAGTAAAATAATAAGGAATAAAGTAATTATAAGTTAATAAATATCTCTTTGCTAAAATAAAACTATTTATTTAAAAGAGGCAGACAAATATTTTCTTTTCTTAAAACTCTTTCAAACATAGTTGAAATGCAATAAGAATTATAACTAGGAAAACATAGGTGTATTAAACACAACAATCTAAACAAACCTCAAATCACAGAAGATGGCAAAAAATGATACCCATGTGT
The DNA here is from genome assembly GCA_029593785.1 of Cabassous unicinctus. NCBI lineage: Eukaryota > Metazoa > Chordata > Mammalia > Cingulata > Chlamyphoridae > Cabassous > Cabassous unicinctus. Next base: position 8,790 of record JAQZBX010011696.1, on the reverse strand, counting down.
TTAAATCCTTTTGATACATTGCTAGTATTCAGATGTGAGGGTGCTAGCCTTGACATTAACCATTGTCTCTAAGGGATAGCACATGAGACCAGGAGTGGTTCTCAGACTCTGGGCACAGAGCTGCGAAGGTCTTTTGGCTACAGCTGCTGTTTACAGGGCTTTATCTCATTTGTGACTCATTAGCTACTAAGCTAATCAAAGCCTTTGCTAGAAAAGAGCCATTAATTGCTTGGGAAGAAATTCATAAGTTCTCTATCAAGACATTAGAACAACCTAGATATATAACTAATATATAACCAAATTTATTAGTAGTATGGAATATTCATAAACCTGTGAAGCTGTAGAAATGGGATAAAGATTTAAAAGAATATAGCTCAAATATGAGATAGTAAATGTTTAGGCAGATAAGTTACAAGGGTACATTAGGAAGGTAATGATGCTCAAGAAATTTAGATGGGAAAATTGTTAAATGCCATAGTTTTGCTGTTATTTAGTTTAAAATCTATTTAGGTGGGGAGAAATACAAAAGGCAGTTTGGAAATAGAGCCAGTCTCGGGAGAAGAAACATAATATGTAAACTGAATGTAATGGATGAGAAGAGTTCAAGAAGTCATGAGCAAATTCACGGGATGTTGAGAAACCAGTTCGACTTCCTTGAGCTTTTCATTCATTTGTATCCAGACACCAGAGGTAGAAGCAAAGTGATGGAATTTTAAGTACCGTATACTACTTTACGATGATTGACCAAGAGTCTTATTAAAATTACTTAAACATTTATCAATGACAAGATTGGTAAACTATCCCTTTAGAGAATGTTTTTATCAATGATTTCTGAAGAAAAAAAATTCCAAAAGGAGATACCAAGGCAATCAACCTGTAGAACTATTCTGGTATGGCTGTTTTATTTGCTGCCAGAAGCATCATGGTACAAACTTATAATTGCTTTTGGTGAAGAGCATCATAGTTCTGACCTATGTTTATCGAGTTATAGAATCTTAGGCTTAGAAGTCATCTTAGATGTTGCTAATTCAACCCAATCCTTTCTGCAACATCCCTACTGAAGCTTCATCCAGACTCTTAGTAAAAAACACTACTTCTTAGAGGGACAGGTGGCATTCAGCCACCCGAGATTGAGCAATAACAGGTCTGTGATGCCCTTAGATGTCAAACACACACACACACACACACACACACACACACACAAACAACAACAAAAGAAAACACTAGCAGCACAAGGGAACTTAAAAAACAGTTTTCAGTTTCAGAGAGTTTTAACTGTTAAAAAGTTCTTTTGTAGAGTTCCAAAATACCTTTCTCTATTACGACTTATACTTTCCCTAAACACTCAATGTAAGTTGAGAGCTTCCTCCCCAGGATAAGTCTTCCCTTCTTAGTTCTCATAATTTCTCAATTATCGTGATGTATGGTCTTCACCATCTTTTCTAGTTTTCTACAGTTTGTCACCATCCCTGATCCATTAGAGTCCCAAGAAACTAGCACAATATTCCAGGTGTTGTCTGACTTAAGCAGAACAGAGCAGGACTTTACCACTTTCCAAGATTGGATTGGGTGCTTCGGCAGCTATGTCACACTGCTAACTCATATTGATCATATCGTTCACTGTATGATGCTAGCAGCAGGTTTTTTTGTAGATACCCTTCAATAGATTAAGGAGGTTCCCTTGAATTCCCAGTTTCCTAAGAATATTTATCAAAATTGGATGTGACTTTTATCAAACGGTTTTTCTGCATCTACTGAAATAACCATGTAGTGTTTCTCTGTTAGTCTCCAAATGAAACAAACCTCAAAGATCCATTTTACAAATGTTAAATTAACATTGCATTCTGGATACCAATCCAATTTGCTCATAATTTATTATCTGATTTATGTATTGCTAGATTCTGCTTGCATATATTTTGTTCAGGATTTGTGCATCTATCCTCATGAGTAACATTAGCTTAAAATATTCCATTTTTATAATATCCTTGTCAGGTTTGAATATTAAAGTTATGCTGGCCTCATAAAATAGAGGGGGCAGCAGATGTAGTTCAGTGGTTGAGTGGCTGCTTCCCATGTATGAGGTCCTGGGTTCAATCCCTGGTACCACCTAAAAAAAAAAAACCAAAACCGACAACAGCAAAACACAGCTGAGTTAGGGAGTGTTCCCTGTTTTTAATTCTCTGGAAAACTTAATGTGCTAATTCTTCCTTAAATGTTTGGTAGAGTTTGCCAATATCCATTTGTTCTAGAGTTTGTTTTTTTTTTGGGGGGGGGGG